>JANLJB010031244.1:0-98637 GCA_026212285.1 Bursera cuneata
CTTGATTCCTGTTTTTGTCAGTTTATTGCACTCGATAAGTGTTGTCTGTTGATTTTTAATGCCTGACAAAAAAAAAAAAAGTTGATCTTTTAGATTGTGGTAATAAATTCTAAATTTTTTTAGATGCGTGGGCTTTTTCAAACAATGATTTTAATTTCTGTCAATATTTCACAATTGTTTCAGGAAGGGTGAAAAGTTCAAATTACTTTTAAAAGTAATTTTGGTTATTTATTAGACATTGAACAATGTTATATGTACAACCAAATTGTATAATATAATCTATATAATTGGAAGTGACACAAATTTATTGGATGAATAAAAATAAAAATAAATTTAATATTCTTTAATAAATGAAATGATCCATTCGTCGAATAACTTTGTGATACTTTAACAAGTTAAAAACATAATAAATTGTTAATATTTAATTTTAAATTGTTTAGAGTAAATAGACAATTCCAACCAACTTGAAGGGGTTATGAATGTGAATTAATCTTATATGATGATTGCTATTTGTGACTAAGTTATGAATGAATGAAATTGATGTTAAATGGGTTTTGATTTGAAAGAGTTTTAGGATTTGGGTATGAATTGATTGAATATTGTGTTTAGATGAAATTATGTTTTGGAGTTTGATTATGATGCAATATAGAGTTGGATAGATTGATTTAGATAGTTACGCGTCATGAAATTGCCAAAAAAAATTAAAATTTTGTTGGAGAGGATGATGTCTTGTTCGTCAATCACGACAATGGTAGGTCAACATGGCCTAAGCTTGTTGACCTATCACGAGCTAAATGGCTTGCTTGTTGGCCTCAATGGATTGATGGACTCAACGTTATAAAACAAGTTTTAAAATCTAATTCGACATCAACTCATTCTAATTTTTTTTTCAAAATTCGTACCAAAATAATTCTATCTTACACAACTTCAAACTGTTTTTTCTAAATTTATTCATAATCGCAACCAGCTTTAAAGAATTTGAGGTAAGAATATGAATGAGCATGAAGTTCACACAAAGTAATATAAAATAAGATGTAGTAGTAGTTTAGTCAAGACATATGAGATTGACTAGAAAAATGATAAAAGATTTTTTCAAAGGGGTACTTGAAAAGTGACTAAATTATAGAATTTTGTTGAAATTTAATTAACCTTTGAAAATTTGTTATAACATAATCCTTTGAACACTCAAAACTTTATATCGAATACAGTCAAACATCATGTGATATTCAACACATCTTATTATATACTATCAGATGGTATTATTCGATATTCAATATAGTTTATCATATATTATCAGATATCATCGAGTCCATCTGATATTAAATAACCATAATCTACAAATTTTTTAAAAGTACATCAAAACTTAAACACTCTCATGTTTTAGTCTATCGTTTTTAAAAGGTCTCGAAATTTGACCAGAATTATGGAGAAATAGTCATATTAAAGGGATGCTAAAGAAAAATAATTTTTTTTGATAATCTTTGAATTTACCTAATCAATTTTATCTTAAATATTACAAAAAATATTAACAGACTTAACGAGTAGGTTTACCGGATTTAATGGATAGATAAACAGTTGAGAAACTAATAGACCCAAAGATCATTATGATGGGCTATTTTTTGTTATTGCCCTACGATCTGACTATTTCTGTTTAATTCCCAAATTTGGCCATTTGTCAACATTTTCCAATAAATAAACCAAAAGTTATTTTCAGTGTCCACTGGCGGCAAAATCACTTCTCTCATCTCTCACAGTCACAGTCTCGCTTCTGCTTCTACTCAACTAGACACGTATAGCTAAATTTCTCTTAATTAGAGCGAGAAAGTCTCTTCACTTTAATTGAAATGGAAGAATCAACTTCACTGGCCTTTAATCTAGGGCTTTTAGAGAAACTTAACGACAAATCAATCCAAGAAATCATAAATAGCTACAGCAGTTTCTGTGCCGCCACAGAATCTCTCCTCAATGGCGCCGGTGATCTCTCCACCAGACCGGAGTTCATGTCGCACGTGGACTCTCTCTGCAAGTACGGCCTTCAATCTCTCGTTCGTGATCATTTTCTCCGCTCTCTAGAGGTACCCGGTGCACTCTCCACATTCATTCAATGCTTTTAATATTGTCAAAGGTTATATTGCTATTTTTAACGAACAATTTCTACTAGAAATGTTTGTTGAAATGAATAACGTGTTAATTCACTAATAAGATATTGCAATGCACAAATGTTGGTGATTCTAGGGTTTCGGATGGTTAAAGATGTTATATTTGTGGTTTATGTTGATTCGTGACAGGGAGCTTTTGAGAAAATTAGTGTTTCAAAATTTTGGCAGCATTTCGATGCTTATAGCAGAGTTGGAGTTCCGGAGAAGTCTAAATCTTCAGTATGTAACCATAATCTTTCTAAAGATTGTGTATTTGCAGTTGTTTGCTGTTGTTTTAGTGTCATAATGGCTAGAGTGTTTAATGCAGGTCTATGATGGTGACGTTCAGATGGCGTTGTGTAAAGCTTTAGAAGAGATATCTTTGGAAAAAAGGTATCAGGAAAAGTGCTTGTTAATGCTTGTTCATGCTTTACAGTCATACGGGGAAATCTATTTAGAGGGAAAACAAAATTCAAATTCAGAACAAGTATATCTTCTTGCTAAATATCAGTTAATGGTATCTTCAGTTCTTATGGCTAGCCTTCCTCCGCATTTTCCTGGTATGTCTATCTTAAATTGTTTGTTAGGTTGTATATATGAGCAAGATCTATCTCAAATGAATATATATATATATTTTTTAAATAATATTTTTCTTGCAAATTAAAAAAAAAAAAAAGGTTTTAATTTACTTCCCTTACAATGTTATCAGAGATACTCCACTGGTATTTTAAGCGGAGGCTGGAGGAGTTAAGTACCATCATGGATTGTGAGTTAGAGGACAAAAATGAATCTCTAGACAGAGATGACATGGATTTAGACGAAAATGGCAAATACAAAATTGGTGAAATGGATATTGATGAATATAACCATGGGAAATTTTCAGAGAAGAACAAATTGGTGAAGCACATTGGCAAGGTTGTTCGTGACCTTAGAAATCTTGGATTTACATCTATGGCTGAAAATGCCTATGCTTCTGCCATATTTTCGCTTTTGAAGGTGGGCATATTGTTTATCATGCAATATATATTTTCTTTTAAAAAAGAAACAAAAAATAATGCAATATATTTTCAGTGTATTTCATCCAGTTTAATAGAGTTTCCTTATTCATTTTCAAGTATTGTTTCTGATGGTCTGTTTCTGCATTGATGTAAGATAAGTATTTAAGCTATTAAATTTTACTTTTGCTTCTCACGTGCACCTCACCTCTTGTTCGTATTTTGTTTAAATTTTCCTTACAACATATTTCCCTCTTTGATGGCAGGCTAAAGTTCATAATCTGGCTGGTGATGATTACAGGAGTTCTGTTTTGAAGTCTATTAAAGGATGGATACAGGTTGTTCTTAAATTTGGCCAACCTTTCCGTATTTTTCCTACTGTATTATTGTGGATCATTGACCTTGTCACCTTCAATAATTTGTCATCATAGTACAGCCACCAATATATTTGAAATTTTGAAATGACAAATGTGGTTGGTTTTTAACAAAATTGGCTCTAGACTGTTGGTCTAGTATTTTATGTCATAAACACTCACCAAATCAATGTGCAGAATGCCATTAACAAAATGACTGCTAGGTTTTTGTAAGGACATGTGGTTTTACTAACCAAAGATGGGTAGTGATATACCATAAATTCATATTGCTTTCTTCTCCTTCCTATCCTTGTTCACCAGTTCAAATAATTGCCGTTATCATTCTTTCAATTGTTATTTACATTGTTGTCTTCCTTTTTTCAGCTTTCTTAAAATGTCATTAACAAGTTTCTTCGTAAGTGTATATTATTATGTAATATATATAGATGACTCTCATACCTGGGTGTCTCATACAGGTTGTACCTCTTCAATTCTTGAATGCACTTCTTGCTTATCTTGGTGACTCCATTACTCATGATACTCCTTCAGCTGGCCCCAAATCACCTTTAGCTTCGTGCCTGCATTCATGCGGTCCTGGAGTTGATTCTCCCTCCGAAGGAATCATTAGATGGCAATTGCGGCTAGAGTATTTCGCTTATGAAACATTGCAAGATTTAAGGATAGCCAAACTATTTGAAATCATTGTGGATTATCCTGAGAGGTGATCTTTATCTTGTTTCTCTCTCAAGTCCCCACTGTAGGTAAATTATAGAAGTTTGAAATGTGTAAACGCTCACTGATTTTGGGCTGAATTTTATTTCAAACTGGGGGATGGTTGATTGTTGAGCACTGCATTCTATTTTGGAAGTTATGATATTCTAAGAACAGGGGCAATGAAATGGGTGGAAGATTTCTATACTTTTACTTGTAGAAACCAAAAGATGTAACAGTGGTTTGTTGTTATGTTAGTAACAAATTTACACATGATGGTTTTTGCATATTGATCCAGTGTTTTACGCGGCTATGTTTCACAGTTGATTCCTTTCATTATGATAATTTATCCATATAATCATTGGAAAAAGAGTAATACCATATTGGCGTATATAGAGACAGTTAAGTGACATGTGAATTATATGAACAATTTAGAGATTTTAGGTAGTATCTTCATTTTTATGCATCATGATGATCTGTCTTTTTGTGCACTATTATTGATTTATAGATTTGGTGGGAAGCATTCCTAGGTGGATATTGACTTTGAATGGGTGAATGATTTAGTATTCTTCATCCATGATGATTGCTGTTGAATACCACATAAATGCATTTTCTGTGGGAATTGCTATGTTGCATAAATTTATGCAATTTTTACACTTTGCAGAGTAGACTATAAAATTGCCCCTTTTCATGCAAATTGGTAAAAGATCAAAATTAAATGATGAGGTGTTATCTGACCTTCCAAAAAGCAGTATTTAATCCAAGCATGGATGGAATTTAGTGATATTTACCAAATATTATTGGCCATTAATGTGTCAAAAATTTTTCATTGTTGTAGCTCTCCTGCAATTGAAGACTTAAAGCAGTGTCTTGAATATACTGGACAACATTCTAAACTGGTTGAGTCTTTTATTTCTGCACTGAAGTATCGTTTGCTTACTGCCGGTGCTTCAACCAATGACATATTGCATCAATATGTTTCAACTATTAAAGCACTTCGAACTATCGACCCAACTGGTGTTTTTCTTGAAGCAGTCGGCGAACCGATAAGAGACTACTTAAGGGGAAGGAAAGATACCATAAAATGTATTGTAACCATGCTCACTGATGGGACTGGTGGGAATCCTAATGGATCGGGAAATACTGGGGATAGCCTTCTTGAAGAATTAAATAGAGATGAAGAAAATCAAGAGAATGTTGGTGTTGATGATGATTTCAACTCTGATGACAAGCAAGCATGGATTAATGCTGCACAGTATGTGTTTGCTATCAATTATTCCTAAATTCTATGTAATTAGGCTTTCTCTAGTTATGGGGTCAATTTTATTCATATTAAGTTGTCAAGACCCAGCATACCATATATCATCACTTACATGAGGTTTCATCTGATTTATGCCGTTTCAGCTGGGAGCCTGACCCTGTAGAGGCTGACCCTTTGAAGGGTAGTCGAAACCGGAGGAAAGTTGACATACTGGGCATGATTGTTGGCATAATTGGTTCAAAGGACCAGCTTGTCAATGAATATCGTGTTATGCTGGCCGAAAAGCTTCTGAACAAATCTGATTATGATATAGACTCAGAGATACGCACTTTAGAACTCCTCAAGGTTGGTGGTTTGTATGTCAACATTTCCGGTGTTTGTTTGTATATAGTGGATGAAGTTGTGTTCTTTAGTTTTATTCTGACCTGGTCATCCCTGTATGACTTGAAATGTGCATTATTTTTGTTGTGCTTTCATTTCCAGATACATTTTGGGGAGAGCAGCATGCAGAGGTGTGAAATTATGCTCAATGATTTGATTGATTCAAAGAGGACAAACACAAATATTAAAATAACGGCCGCAAAGCAATTGCAAACTGGTATATTTAAATTTGTACAATTTGTATCCTTGCTGCAGAGCTTTTGGGGCTACTATTTTGATTATTTATAAAATATATTTTTCAGAAAATTTTAGTAGAAAGGATTAAATCATTTGAAAATTTTCTAATTAACTTCGCTGAATAAACTCTTAGGTGCTGAACTGGGGGAGAAAGGGATATCTCTTGATATTATTGATGCGACAATCATATCATCAAATTTCTGGCCTCCAATGCAGGTGAGGAGAATAAGCTTTGTTAGAGTAATAAAATTGTAAAAAATCTTTATGATTGGAAAAGCATCAAGGCAGTAATTTTGTTTTCTTTAAGATGATCAAAGCTCCTTCCCGTTCTATGTAAAATTCCTTCTAGAATATTGAATTATTCACTCATTCAATTAATGAATCTTCTTGCTTTCCACTCTAGTTTTTTAGTACTCATATCAATTCTCATGTCTTGGCTCATATAAATTCAGCTTGTTTTCATATTTATATCTGCTGTCCATTGTTTACTGTACATTTCCAGGAAAATATCTTTTTTCTCTTAGCTTATCTTGAGGAGATTTTCAGGATGAGGCCCTGACTGTACCTGAGCCTGTTGATCAGTTGCTCTCTGATTATGCAAAAAGGTTTAATGAAATCAAGACCCCTCGTAAGCTACTTTGGAAGAAAAATCTTGGCACAGTAAAGGTTGGTTTTTTTTTGAAATTGTACAATGTCAAGTGATGTCTGGTCCAAGATACAAGTGCCTTTTGTTTGGTTTCTCCATTATATGAACTTGGAAGAAGTTTTCTCCAATTTTTTACCCCATTCTCTCTGTCTTGCATCACTCGGTAACATTCTCAGTGTTTATATGGATTTGCTGTTTTAGTTGGAGTTGCAATTTGATGATAGAGAGGTGCAGTTCACAGTGTCTCCCATACATGCTGCCATTATAATGCAATTTCAGGATCGAACAAGGTAACTTCGGGAATAATTTTCTTATAGTCTGTGTTTTTAGTGATACTGTGACATTTTTATTTTCTACTATTAGTTGGACGTCTAAACATCTTGCTGCTGCTATTGGGGTACCAGTGGACATACTGAATAGGAGGATTAATTTTTGGATAAGCAAGGTCTGTTTAAGTTCCTCTTAAGTTTCACAATCTAATATTACTATGTTTAAATCCTTTTCTTTTCCCAAGATCACTTATTTAGTTTTGATAGGAACCCCTGATTGCAGTTGAGTTGAAATATGAACACTCAATATTTTCATCTTATCAATTAGGCTTGAAGTGTATAATACTCTTCATACACACTGTTAGTTTTACTAGTTACATCCTCTTGGGAATTGACTTTGTAACTTGAATGAATGATGTTGCCCAAAATGATTTATTTGATTCACTAGAAGTAGATTTGGCTCATAATATCAGTTTCACTGATTAGAGAAAGTATTCTTCATTATCAGCAATTTGCTTCATGAGTCAATTGGTATAAATCTCTATTTTTCATTTGGCGATTGATGTAGGACAAATTAGGAATTTTTTTATTTTTTTATTTTAGGGATTTTATTAAGTCAGAGATTTGACTTCCTGAAATAGAGAATTTTAATTGGGGTTGATTTCCTCACTAATAGTTTTCTATTTCTCATTAGTAATTATTTTGATATTTTAAGTTGGGATTAAATTATTATTTCTTAGTAGGGATCTATTTCCTAGTTGAAGTTGGTATTTTGGCACTATAATTGTCCTTAATTATTTCGTTTTTTAGACTTGATATGGTTGATTTTTGATCTTGGAGAATAAAGATTATTCTTCATTCTATTTTCTGACTAATTCTCCCTCCAATCTCTTCAAATATTTCTCCCCTTCCTTTCATTATTATTTGAGACTCCATCAGGAATCTTTGCCTTTTATAAATTATCCACTTTAATTTAAATTTTACTGTGTATCTCTTCTTCACTATCACTGGACAGCGGTGCTCAATTTTAGTACTGAGCTTGGCATTTATTAAAGTTTCACTAGCTGATAAGATATTTTTCAAGAACTAAAAGTAAAGTGGTTACCTAATAACTTGTCTTAAATCCAGGGAATCATTGCAGAATCCATTGGTACAGACTCTAATGATCACGTATATACCTTAGTGGAAGGCATGGTTGACAGTAGCAAGAATGGTGGTAATACTGGGAGTTGCGAGGAATTGCTAGTGGGTGATGAGGAAGGAGAGAGTTCTATTGCCTCAGTTGAGGATCAATTACGTAATGAAATGACTATATATGAGGTAGGTGATTTCATGCAAATATTCTTTGTTTACTGTTATTTTGATGCTAATTGGTGGTTGTGTTATTTTGAATCATTGTATTTCTTCTGATATGGTCATGAACTCATTATCACATTGTTCATGGACTTAAAAAAGCCTGCCTTGGAACATAGCCATTTCATCTTCAGATTAGGAATGGGGTATGACAGGTCTGGGGACATTATTATTTTTATGTTTTGGTGCAAGTCGAAAGGGTGTTTAGTCAATATTCGTGAATAAAACCAACAGGACGATGGAAAAGTTCCTTTGTTTCTCTGTAAGGGCCAAAGGCTAATCATCTATCTTACTTTCTTCACAGGGTAACCAAGAGCTTATCTGTTTTTCTTCCACATTTGCGCAATATACATATATATATATATATTTTGCAGCTGATTCTGACTTGGTTAAATAAAAAATTCTACAAGTAACCTTCCAAGTCAAATATAGAGTTCTTCAAATGGCGTCCCATTTATGTTTGAGGTAAATCTTGAATGTGGTTTGGTTTTTATCAAGAGGCTGGCTTATAGGGGGAATTCTCCCCAAGTTTTGTGAAATCCTTGATCCTTTGATTTAAGAATATGTTGTAAAAACATCTTTGACCTCCCAATGATTTACCTAATAATTGCAGGTAATTATTTTTTAATTTACACGCCCACTCACATTCCTCTCTTGCCGCCCCACCCAACCCAAAAGCCTCCTGTCCAATTATCTTTTTACAATTGCTGGATATTAGTGTTGGTACACAAAGAATAGTGAATATACAATTGTATTTATGCACAATTTGATTTTTTTCCCATGTTGGTCCTTTCTATATTTGTGAATGACATTCGATTTGTTGTAGAAATTTATCTTGGGAATGCTCACAAATTTTGGTAGCATGGCATTAGATCGAATTCATAATACGCTCAAGGTAAGATTGGTTTTAACAACACCCTAGATCTTAATTGAATAAAAATAAATGAATGTATTGATAGTCTATGAGGGGCATTTGTTCTTGCAGATGTTTTGTGTGGCTGATCCTCCTTATGATAAATCACTCCAACAACTGCAAAGCTTTTTATCTGGACTTGTTTCTGAAGAGAAGCTAGAACTTAGAGATGGAATGTACTATCTGAAGAAGTAATTAACTAAAAGAATTCTATTACATCCTTATACTCTGAAACTACAAGCAAATGGCACAGGTGAGACTCTCTGCAGAACTCTGGATGTAGTTTGAAACTTCTCTTCTGAGCTGTTTTTATCTTTAATTTGGAGAGATGTATGGAATTGGTTATTTGAAATCTTCTGATTGTTTCCAAGTGTACAGGAAAAGATTCCGACAATTTTACTAGAGGAGCTTATTTTTATTGGAGGAAATACTTTTGGTACATTATAGATAGCTGTCAGAAGACAGGAGGGCTCTGTAACAAGTTTGTCTTCCAGAAATTTAGTTGGAGTGTCCATCATCAAATGGTTATTTAAGCTGGAGCTTTTTCGGAAGCTCAAGGTAACTTTATTCGGATTGATATCTCATATTTTCCCACTCAGACCAATGCCGTTGGGCACACATAAGGATATCCAGAGTTTGAATGTAAAGGTCTGACTTAAGTTGACCTTGTGTTAAACATACTGTAAATTTTTGTTCATGATATTTCCTTTTTTGAGTATTTAATGGATTCGTTCTTTTCGACTCAGAGGGGAAGGTATAGTGCCGTGAATTGTACAATGTAGGCCGCTGCTAGTTTCATAGCATTTACGCCAAATGCTTCCTGACCTGGTAGTCATCAGTGTATTGTAAGATGCTTCACAGCTCTGCCCTAACCAGCACTGTTATCTTTGTATGAAATTGCATTTGCAGCTCGCTTTCTTCTTTCCCAAAATGGAACTCTATCGCCAAAGCGCAAATTGTTGTTGGAAGGCGATTTTTGTTTAATGAATAGAGGACATTATAGAAAGGTTGGTGCATGTTAAAATTGGGGTAGTTGTGAAGGAGGATCCCTGAGTCAGAAGTAAATGCAAATTGTAATTCACAGTACAAAAAAAAGAAGGATAACAATCAGACCGCACTAGCCAGAACAAAAATGCCAGAGAGCTTTCCACTTCTTCAATCCTCCTAGATCCTAGATGATTCAAACGCAATAATCAAAATTATGCGCGCTTTACAATCAACCACACGAAGATTGTCATAAACTTTTCATATTTGTAACTTGTGTTTGAATTTCTGATTGAATTTGAAATGTTTTTGAGGTCGTACAATATTTTATACTGAGTTTTTCAGTTCCTGATCAACAATGGGTTCTCAACGTCGTGGTACGCTAGTAGCATAATGTTGTGGTTATGGTACCAGACTTTCTGAGAGAATTTCTTCTGTGTTTTTTACAAAAATAAAAATAAAATTGTGAGGTCTCAGAATTTGAACTCGGAAGGGTTCAATATACCCAACAAATTAAGGTGCAGAAATTGTAGGTTAGCTGCAGCCGCCATTAAAATATTCCTCGTAGTTCTCAGAATCTCTGGTTTAAAATCCTCAGCCTTTTCCTGTTTTAAGGCTTGTGTATTATCAAGTTTGTGTTTGTGATATTTTCACAAAGAAATCGATATTTCCCTACATAAAATTCAAGTTGTTTTTAAAAAAAGTGGTGCTGGAAGCAAAGAAAACTGAAAATTTTTGAATGATAAATGAAAATTCTTGTTTAATATTCAGATCTAATAATGTAGTATTTTCATAATACTAAACATTAATATATTTATATACACACACAAGTATAATATAATAAACATAGCCGAAATAGCCGTTGCCGTTAGGGAAGAGGGGAATAGAAAAAGGTAAAATTAGATGAGGGTAATGTGACCGTTACAGAACCTAAAATTTAAATCTCCGCAGAAGCATCACCAGTCAAACAAGAAGAGAAGAAAATAATCTTACACTCACCAGCCACCAGCAAGCATGAGAGACGAAGAAATAGAACAAAAGCAGCATTTAGAGACGGCAGAAGAGGCAATGCAACAACTGAGATTGAAAGCCGCAGAGCTCCTCCTAATAGAAGAATGGAAAGAGGCGGTACAAGTCTACTCTCACTTCATCAATCTCTGCCAAGAACAAATCAAGAAAACAAACCCGGACCCAGCTCAACTTTCCAAGCTCCGCAAATCCCTCTGCTTGGCTTTCTCTAACAGGGCCGAGGCGCGATCACGGCTGCGAGATTTCAATGAAGCATTGCAGGATTGTGAACAAGCATTGGAAATTGAGACTACCCACTTCAAGGCTCTTCTATGTAAAGGTAAAATCTTGCTTAGCATGAACAGATACTCCCTCGCTTTCGATTGCTTCAAAGCAACTTTAATTGATGCTCATGCCAGTGGAAATCTGGAATCTGTTAATGGGTTTCTGGAGAAATGCAAGAAGCTCGAGTATCAATCAAGAACAGGTGCCTTTGATCTCTCAGATTGGATCTTAAATGGGTTTCGTGGAAAGTGTCCACAATTGGCTGAATACATTGGTTCCGTTCAGATAAAGAGGTCTGAGATTAGTGGACGAGGCCTGTTTGCCACCAAGAACATTGATACAGGGACTTCATTTTTAGTCACGAAAGCAATTGCCACCGAGAGAGGCATATTGTCTGCTGAAGATTCAAGTGAGAATGAGCAATTGGTTATGTGGAAGAATTTTATTGATAAAGTTATGGAATTTATTTCAAAATGTCAAAGGACTAGCCATTTGATTAGTACATTATCTCGTGGTGAAAATGAGGATGAGCTTGAGGTTCCTGATATGGCTCTCTTTAGCCCTCAGACAGAAGATAGTTGCTACTCAAATGAAAGACTCAATGCGGATAAAATTTTGAGCATATTGGATGTGAATTCTCTTGTTGAGGATGCAGTTTCAGCAAAAGTTTTGGGGAAGAACAGAGGGCTTCATGGTGTTGGGTTATGGATACTAGCTTCCTTTATCAACCATTCTTGTAGTCCTAATGCAAGGCGCATACATGTAGGTGACTATGTCATAGTTCATGCTTCAAGGGATGTGAAGGCTGGTGAAGAGATAACTTTTGCCTATTTTGACACTCTTTCACCACTGGAGAAGCGCAAGGAAAGGTCTCAATCTTGGGGGTTTCACTGTAATTGTAAAAGGTGCAAGTTTGAAGAAGAAGTAGGTGCAAAGCAAGAGTTGAGAGAGATTGAGATCGGACTTGAAAGGGGCATAGATGTGGGTAGTGCAGTTTATAGGTTGGAGGAAAATATGAAAAGATGGGTAGTGAGAGGGAAAGAGAAAGGCTGTTTGAGGGCATCAATTTGGAGTGCATACTCTGAGACTTATGGTTCAGAAAGGTTGATGAAGAAGTGGGGAAGGAGAATTCCAGCAATGGAAGCTGTGATAGATAGTGTTGTGGAAGCTGTGGGAAGTGATGAGAGAGTGATGAAGGTTTTGAGGGCAGGATTGAAGAGAAGTGGCAGTGGAGTTGTGGAGATGGAAAGAGCAATGAAGTTGGCTAGGGGTGTGTATGGAAAGGTGGTGAAAAAACAAGCAATGAAATCTCTTCTTGAGATGGACAGTTGTGAACAAATCTTTTAAGCTATCAGTCATTGAGTATTTGATTTACTCCCACCGTCGTCCTCAAAATTTCTTTGCCACAAATTTGTTAAATCATTTGAGTCTTAGATTATTTACCTTCCTATTACCTTCATGTTACCTTCCTTGTGCCATTCATTTGAATCTGTTTAATTAGTTACCTTCCTACTACCTTCTTATTATTGTTTGTTCAATTCATTATCATCCCTTGCGTATAAGACCCAGCGATGATTGCTTTGCTTATATTACTAGGCTAATGTAACCATCAAACATTTAATCTCGCTAACAAGAGAACTAAGAACTACATATCTCTCGCCTTTTCCTTTTATCAAGTCCTTTTATTCTTTTCATATTTGATGCATTGCATTGTCCCAGAAATTCTCGGTACAACTTAGATTCACAACTTACCTTCCAACTTCCATGCATAGGAGTTTACCATAACACCATTAAGAGAAAAACCTTCTCCACAATGGAATGGATGAATGAGCATCCACCAATCATAACACAAATGCATGTTCATTACACGAAAACATCTTATGCAGAACGTTTATGAAAAAGGATGTATTTAGCAGACTTTCTATGCGGAAGCAGCATCCATAACTTAATGCCGCACTAGATAACAAACTTTCATCGTCAACCAATAGGATGAACACGTTTTTATTCCTTTACAGGTAGCAAGAAACAGGCTTGATGAAGACAAATAACAATCCTCTATAAATATGATAGAAAATTCCATTGCCATTTAGGAATATATGTCAGATAAACTCAGATTCAGGAGTTCACTTCGAATTAGACAAATGAACCCAGAAATCTCTGGGTAATCAGACGGACATTTTCACTAGCTTATTATACAGAATTCGGTCATCTCTTCCGGTGTTGCTCTCTAGCAACGCACTCTGTACAAGTTCCTGATTCACAATAGATCCAAAAGCATGAGTACTGTTTTCATAATACGGGACTAATTTTGTAAAATCATTCAAACATACATACATACATTTAAACATATAATATATATATATGGATTAAACTATTGAAACTTAATTTTTTTTCCTTAATTTTACATACTATTTAGTTATTTGGTAGCTATTGATTTATTAAAGTCCATGGATAGGAAAGAGAAATTAAATGATGATTTTTTTTTATACCAACTTAACAGCTCTTACCACTGTTAGATTAGAAAATGAACGGCTATCAAATAATGTAAATTTAAATAAAAATAAATAAATCTCAATAGGCTGAGCATATATATACATATATATATATATATAAAATAAAGTTCCAGAAAATAACTTGCAGCATTCAAATTCTCACCTTGACATCCCTGTGGGAGAGGAACTTCCCCAGGTTGTGGATAATCAATCTCATGTCTTCAACCTGAAAAGTAAACAAATACTCCTTACAACTCTTAAAATATTTTTACAGGATAAGGTAAACAAAAGATTTTACTCACCCTTATGTAGCCAACTAGATTCCGGTCAAAAAACCTGAAAGCCTGAATCAGATGAGACAAGTCAGTAGGCAAAGAAATAGTGCTACTTGCTTCTTTTTTAATATTAAAAAAAAAAAAAAAAAAAAAAAAAAAAAAAAAAAAAAAAAANTAAAAAAAAAAAAAAAAAAAAAAAAAAAAAAAAAAAAAAAACTAAAGATCTCCCTAAGCTTCCAAATCGGCGTCAAGTTTAAATTAAGAGTTGCTTGACTCTACAACCTTGGTATGATAGGAAATTACTGGTGTACAATAGCCCAAATAGGTGGTCTCTGTCTCAATCGCTGACATTTGGATTACAACAAAAGGTGGTCCCTAGCCACTCAACCAAACCTTGTTCCTACTTAACATGACATGCTTAAGTGATTAGGCAAGGAAAGAATCTAAAGGTTTGCAGGAAAATACCTGTAATAGTTCCTTATCAACATCATCTTTCTTCCCTGTCTCGACCTTTTTCTCTTTCTCTTCAGACATATGAACATCCGACTTGTGTTTCATCTCCACATCTTCTGTTTTAGTTTGTGTCTTGGAAGATTTATCTGCTTCATCCTTTCCATTCTCAGCCTCTTTTACAGGCTCAGCATTTGCATCAGTTTTAGTCTCCTCTTCATCATTCTGTTAAAAGATTAGTTAGTTTTAAGGGTGTGGATATACAATGGTATCAGCCAGACAGATTCCTAAATTAAATCTCCCTTGACGAAAATAAATTCAGAAAAAGGTAAGAACTTGAAAGCACATTGATATAATTACAAAGTAAATTGACATTCCAGACATGGAACTCTGTCACAGAATATTCATCTCAGATATCCCCAATTGATCCTGGTTTATTAGAAGAACTTTTTTTTTCTCAAGATTAACACAAAAGTTATAGAAGAAAAATAAAGTTGACAGAAAGTAGTAGGTCGCACCTCATCAGAAGAGTTGTTTTGAGAACTTCCGTCCTCCGTTTCTTCATATTCTTCGGGATCTTCCTCAGGATCTTCTTCTTCTTCTGTTTCCACTTTTAACTTCGACTCATCAGCATGGGAAGCTGAAGTGTCTTCCTTGACCACTGTTTTCCCCTCATCTGGTTGCACAGCATTTGTTGTTTCAGACCCACTATTCTTCACAGGAAGCTCATTTGTCTTTGGACGCTTTTCAAGTAGTTTTTTGCCATTTTCCTTCCCGTGAATTTCATCCCGTTGCCGCTTTCGTTGATTCCTTTTGGTCAGAAATTTTATTCGCAGTCTCTACACAGAACAAGTACATTAATAAAGATGCCTATGAAAAATCAAAGAATAAACATCTAATGGATCAAGTCAAAAATCAACCTGGAGAAATGCTAAAAGACGACAGCCCATTTGATACTGAAGCATTTCATGCAGCGTTTCCGCAAATAGTGAAAGCTGCAAAAACATAAAGACATGGTTGGCATGTTTTTAGTATTGTGGGAACCAGAAGAAAAAGGAAAAAAGGCCTGGATGGGAGTTTATAAATTAGAAACACTGCATGTAAGAGGTAATTTTGAGAAAGCGGGACAAGTTACCTCAAAAGATGATTCTTCAATGTCCTTATCAGTATAGTCCAGAAGTGAATCCAGGGAGAGGGACAGTGAACGCAACTGCAACAGTAGAATTGCACAATTAAACAAAGAAATACCAGCACTATGTTAGATGCAGTACACATGGGAGGATTTTTTTTTTTCTTTTGACATAATTGCTAACACAGTACAGTGGTTTTCAGGATATAATCTACCTACTTTAGAGTCCTTCTTCCATTTTGTCTGCAAAATCAGTCCAGGATGCCGAGGAGGTTCTTCAGGCTTTCTCTTTTCTTTCACTTCTTTATTTGAATTACTCCTAGAGTCATCTTTTACATCTTTATCCTTCTTCACCTTTTCATCTTTTGGTTTTTCCCCTTCTCTAGATTTTGCCCTCCTGCCATTATTACTATCCTTTGGAGAAACTTTTTCCTTCCCAGTTTCCATCTCTGCATCAGCCACCTTTCCATCCTCATCCTCCTTAACATCCTTGACTTCATTTTTACTTGAATTAGCCACACTATCTTGTTTCTCAGTTTTCTTAATTTTGCTTACCTCATTCTCTGCATCAGCTGCTTGCCCCCCTGTATTTTCTGTTTCATTCTCTGTCTGAACTTCCTTTCTCAGATCCCCATCACCATCTATCTTAGGGTCGGCAACCAAATCATTAGATTTTCCAGTGACCTTCCTTTTTAGCACCCTCTTAATTATTTTCTTCTTTTTGATTGGTTTCCCAGTAGTTTCTTGAGGAGCTGCAGTGCTGCTGGGAACTGAATTATCCTTTGGCTTATCATCAGAACAGCCCATATCCTCAGCTTTCACCTCAAGCTGAATACATTTGTCATCATCCTGAGCAGTTTCCTCCATCGGATCTTTTTTTGCAACCTTCTTTCTAGTAAAAGTTTTAACTCCAGCAGGCTCAGCAGCAGATTCTTCCTGCGGACTTGAAATATCTAATTTTTCATTCTTCTGTTCTATAGCATCCTTCTCATCGACCTTCTTATTCTGAATGCTGTCGCTATTCTCTGAACCTGCTCCCTTCCCAACAACCTTCGGCTTTACAATCCTCCTAATAATCTTTCTCTTTCCAGGCATTGCACTGCCATCTGTCTGAGCACCAGTAGCTTCCCCCTGTTCTTTTTTCTCAACATTTTTCCCTTCCATGCCTGTCTCACTGCCATCTGTTTTCTCAACTTTCTTGTCAGTTCCATTACCTTTCTGGTTGACTGCATTTCCTTTCATATCAGGGCCACCTTTCTCATTTTTGTTAATATCTACTGCCTGTCCAGAAGATGGAGACTCTTTCTTTTTTCCAGATTTCTCTACCCTTTCAACATCTTTTGAGGAGTCCATTTCTTTCTCTAAATTGTTAATTTAAACAAAGAATAGACAAAAAGTTTAGTGATTTCATTTTGGTCATTGATGCCAAAAATAGCAAAATTTTGCAAGACAATGAACTAAAAAGGAATTCATATACTCAATCTACCTTTTAGTCCATCCTTCTCTCTAGATCTCTGAAAGAAAAGATAATATTATATTAGCAACAAAGATAATAAATCCATCTTGCTTTTGTTTAGCTACAAGAAAAATCAATCAACAGTAACTCAACTCCAAGCTGTTACAATTTTCCAACCCTGTTATTCGAAGGAACCTTCTACTTCTTACACTACCAACTGACTAACTGTTTGATTTAAAACAATGCATACAATAATAGTAAAAAACATAATCAATAAGAAGGATACAATATATAAGTTTTAATACATTTACAGAATTATTCAAGTGGTAGATCCATGTCAATGACATAACAGGTTACATCTAATTCTACAGTTCTTTTTCTTGGTTAATTATTTTGCTAAGATCAGCTCAGGACTAAATGTACACCTTATGGTTGTCAAACAGGATATCATGTTTACAAGGTGTCCTTGAATTCACTAAACTGGGATTATCAGCTAAAACACTATGGTAGAGCAAATTATGAATGTTTACATGATGGACTAGGTTTCACTGGAATTATGAGAACATGAACTCCCCAAAACATTTATTGGAGAGACTGTTTCTTGATAGCAATCCCATCAACAAAGAGTTCCAAAATGAAGCTTCATATAGAACACTCATAAACTACACAAATGTACAAATCATTAAGATTTTCAGCATGCCTGACAACCATAGAAGAATGATATAATCTGATGTTACTTTCCCCATAAATGAACAAAAGTTTCAGAAAAAAGGTTTGCAAACAGTAAATAAGAACCAAGTTTGTATTTGTGAGTGCATGTGAGCCTGCAAATGCATATGATAAATGCATGTGCACACATGTAGACATATGAGGAACAATCATATTTGTGTCTACTCAAGTACAGATTTTCTTTAAACAATCAAATGAGCATTACAAACACTAAAAGAACAGGATTTGGAAACAGCAAACCTCTTTTCTCAAAGAGACTTGACGTTCTCTCAGAGCAATGGCCTTCTTGTGCGCAAGCCATTGGGCTTGCCATGCATCCAACGAAGGGAGACATTCAGATAAATCCGGAACAAAAAATACAGTTATTTCTTTATGGCTAAATAGTCCATCCTTGCCAACTTTGTCATAGTGGATCTGCATTTGCCCAACAAGCAAGCACTTGAAATTATCTTTCTAACTTCAAGAAACCCATCTCAGTAATCCATACAATGTCAGAAACCGACAATATCAAACAAGGTATTGAAAGTCACCAAAAAAGCAGTCTTTCAGCAATTTTACATATTATAATGCATCCATAAAAATTCTAATTTAAGTAACGATTCTAAGGACAAAATTGCTACCTCAATAAACCGATTCCAATTACGACAATTTTGCAGATCAAGTTGAGACACATCCTTTGCGTATCTACAAAGTAAATTTCACCAGTGCAGTTGAGAAAAGCACCACGCTCCAACATACTAATTCAATCAAAGGAATAACAGACAATACAAACCTAATGGCCGTTTGAACCAGAGAGGAATCATCAACTGAAGGGTCCCCACCATCAGCAGAAAGCCATGGTCCTCCAATTGCCATGAAAGAATGGTCCTTCTTAAGAAGAGCAAACCTAAGGATATTACAGATGTGAGGAATGCGATCATCAGAGCCTTTTTCAGATGAGAGCTCGTCAAGTGCATTCCTACTAAGTCCACTCATCAGAATGATCTGAAAACAGGGAACAGAAGGATACATTATTCAAAATAAGAAACTATATAATCGGTTATTCATATTAAAGCATAGCAGTACTACCAGGAAGCACAGGATGTGAGCATTGACATACATAAAAGGTAAATGGAGCAATAGACAAGCTGCTCGGCTAAGTCAAAAGAAAGATGACGTAGGGTGATTCAGCTTATACTAATGGGCTTGTGTAGATATACTGATGTTAGAAAATAACAAAAATGCAAGGCATTCTTCCTTAAGATTTATAAAATAGGCCATGAAACATGATCTTCAACATGCACTATGCAATGCGAGTAAGAATGAATCAGGTGGAATGAAAATACGAAAAATTACTACCAAACCTACCTTTGCATTCCATACCGCACTTCCATGTTCTGATTTCTGTTCTTCAGTCAAAAGCTTGATCGAAGGCTCTTTCGGGTCAACCACACTCTCCTCTTCAATGAAATCATGCTCAAAACTGTTCCGTGTCACAAGGTATTTGAGTATTACAGTTTGGCCACAGAAAAGTTTTAAGAAAAGCAAAGAACATATAGAATCCCGCAAAAATTAAATCTGAAAAATCTGAGATCTTAAAATTCATTCATTTCTAGTCCTCTAGTCCAGCAACCAGGCTGGGTACAAGCTGAAGCATTCAAAGTCACATCGACAAATAAAATTACAAATATCCTGAACTATGTTGAAAACCACCATCCTTGTTATAGTTGAAAAGTAGGAAAAGAGAACCAGAAAAGACCATACTATAATAAATATTCTAGATAATACAAAATAAAATTGATAAAAGCTATTTAAACTACAGCCTCAAGGGAATGATTACCTAACAGGAGTATGAACAGAAAGTTTAAGATCGTCCTTTGGCCAGTTCACAACAACCTAAAACCATTGGAATGACAAGTTAAAACATTTTTCAACTAAATTGATATCTCATCCAGTGAATATAAATTAGATAGTTTTTTATCAGACAAAGAAACAAATAATACATACCTTGGAAACCTCTGGAGGTACAAAAAGTCTGGGATATCGCTTATCTATTGACATATAATCTCTCTCTACATCTACGAAACTACATGAGTTAACCTGCGAGTAGATAGCATTATACAGCAGTCGGAATGAACCATATAAATATTCAGGCAGGAAACATATTAAGCAATAAGAATATACTAATGTGCAAAAACATCTAGAAAGTTCTCAACTTCTATTCAGTTGCTTCTCTTTTCTTACAAAGAAATTTTCTCAATTGCAAAGCTGTAACAGCTATAATTAATGACCGCGAGCTCAGCTTTGAAAATATAATGCTACACAATTTCTACATTCATGCCTAAAGTTGGAAGCTAGAAAAGTTTAGCAACAATGTCCACATAAGAAAAGAAAGAGATCAATGCAGTTTCATTTTAAGAGCTAAAAGAGAGTGAAAGCAATAGAGAAATAGGAGAGGTTATTCTAAGAAGGGTGAGGTGCTAAGGTGCAAAAAAGGCCCAATTGGACAGAATCAAGAAAGAAAAATCCCAGGAAGACGACAGAACTGAAGCAAAAAAGAAGAGCAAGAAGGATATAAAAAGAGGAGGACCCCGCCTTAAGCAAAATATTAGGAATTTATCTAGGCTGTGAAAATCCAAGTAGAAACACTCAAACACTGAGCCAAGGTCAGTAGCACTTTAGTAAGAAGATGTCAAATGAAAGGAATAATAAGAATGATCGAGATGGAAGACAAATTCCACAGAGAAAAGAGAAGATCCTTGAAGAGGAAGAAGTTCTTATATCATCGCATGACGAAGCTCTTGTATTGTTTCTTTTACCTTGCAGACATATTCTCTCCTTTTTTCTTTAACAGGTGAATGTCGCCTTCAGCAGAACAGAACACCAAGTTAGTTATGAAGACTGCAAGATACACAGGGACTACATATTCAGATCTACTGAAGGACGTAAAATAAAACATCAAGATCCACCTATGTTGTACTTCTTGACGTGGTGATTCTCGTTGCAAGGATCTTCTCTCCTTTGTCAAGGAGGGACCATGGCGATCCCTAGAGACTCTTGGTGGAGTTCGTTCACGCTTAATTTCAATCCCATGTTTGCGCTCTCGTTCTCTCTCCTTCTCTCGCCGCTCTAAAATTCGTTCCCTTTCACGTTCTCGTTCTCTTTGCCTTTGTCGTTCTCGTTCTCGTTGTCGTTCTCGTTCTCTTTCCTTCTCCCTCTCTCTTTCTCTCTCCTTCTCACGTAAATGTTCACGACGACGCTCCTCCTCCCTTAGCTCAAACTCCCGAAGATAGCTTGCTCTGTCATCCTTGTGCTCATCAATTCTTGGATGACCGCCACGTGAAAACATACTACCAGGATAATCTGGCTCAACAGATGTGGCATGAAGTCCTTTTCCCGTTGCATAGTCCCTACCTGGAGGCAAACTCACTCCATAACCGGGGTTTGCAGAACTTTGCGGATAAATGAGGTCATCCACATTTCTCCTCGGAACTGCCCCTAATATTGATGAAGCATGTTGTCCACTATATGAAGAAGCACTAAGCATCGAAAAATTGCGAGGATCACCATCCATTCGTGCTCCGTAAGGCATAAGATCTTGAGTGGAATGACGACTAGCAGTACCCCTAGCTGCAAGATAATCAGCTTGTCTGCCAGAAATTTGTGACTACTCAGTGTAGAAATAAATTACCATCTAGCAGAGCTGTCAACAAACTATCATCCTAAGGTATATGCCTATAGCATATCGATAGGTCCATTCATTTACTAAGGAAAGGGAGTTAACAGCAATCATCACTGGTATCTTACAATAAGAAATCTAGCTTCATTAGAATTGGTCATGCAGTAAATATCTATCATGAGAAAATACCTGGAACCCCCATCAAGAGACGTTGATTGCAAAGATTGGGCTTTCAACAATTGTTCCTGTCTAAGCAGTGATGCCTGATCAATGCGGTCACACATCTCAGGCTGAGACAAACAGATGTGGAAATAAATTTCAGATTACCAAGAAAATTACTAGAAAAGGCCATTCTGAAGCAAAATTTATGTGAGAATGAGCTATAAACTAATAGAAACTTTAAAAAAATAGTCAAAAAAAAAAAACACCTGATGTTGGTGACCAAAACTGACAGTATCAGCAAACCGTCCAGTTGATTCACTCTGTAAGTCCCTTCCCATATAAGCACTCTGTCGTTCAACATATTGTCTTCTGTCAATCGCAGAATAGTCAGGAATCTTCTCAGCATATATTTGATCACTTTTAACTCCATATCCGTGGCTTGATGATGAAACATAGTCACTAGACGCAAATTTAGGTGAATCTGATATAGCTGATGCATAGCCACCACGACCTTCCAAAGCTGATGATCCAGCCCCTTTGACACTTATAGCAGGAACCTGAAAAAAAAAAAAAAAGATTATAAAAACTACAATAAATAAAAAGATGAACATGGACTATAAATATGATACCGCACTTGAAATTGACTGACCACAGTTTTTCCTGATAAAATTGCAGTATGGTTACGATAACTACATATGCAGAGAATATGATTAAAATCACTAACCTGCTGTGCCCCACTTAAAGAAGCAGAACCATAGACAGAACTATATTGTCCTCCATAATGAGGTGCGGCTACAGAATGGCCTCTATACCCACCAACTTCTGCCTCCTGAGAACCACCTAGCATTGAAGAATGCCGAGCGGATAACGAAACTTGAGCGCCTCCATCTGGTACTCCAACAGAACTCCCAGAATAACCAGGTCCCAGCTGCAATATTAAAGATTATTAAGATACATTAAACACGAAACCCACAAAAATTTACCCAAGACTACGGCCATGTAAGTGGAAATCTTCAAAAAAAAAAAAGTGCAATTAATTAGCTGTTTAGAATAATGAAAGGAACTAACAGATTGTCCATAAGCAGATTGAGCACCGTATGACTGCTGTCCGTACGCATTACTCCCTCTAGACGAGTACATCATTCAATCCAAACATATAGTTAACAAAACCTGCAATTACACAACATACATAGCCGACCAGACAAACAATTCGTTAAATTTTATTTATTTCTTTTGATAAATTCTTGGCATTTAGTAAGCGGCGAAATTAAAAAAAAAAAAAAAAACCAAATTGTAGAATCAATCAGCGAAACGAAAACTACAACAGTTAACTGATAATAGCACTTACGATGATTGATTGACTGCGAGAGTTTTGCGTTCCAATGGTAGAAAATAATAAGAACCCTAAGAACAGATAAGAATGGGATGGGTAGCTTTGAGGACCAGAATAGAATAACTACAGTTCTAGGGTTCGCGGTTTTAAACGAGTGGGGTTTGGGCTTTCAGGTCGGATTCTTTAATTTTGGGCTTTTTAGTGGACTTTCAGTTTGAGAGCTGAGAAGTCCAGATATGAATACCAGCAAGATTTTAACAAACGTTGCTTGGAAAATATTGGTTGGTCTTTAGCAATAAGTTTCCATTTAGTCCAATTCATTCTCAGAAAATGATAAATATCTTTTGCTTGTGCATAAATTTGTTAGCCCAAATTTTCACAAAAATAATTAAAAGTGTCGTGAGACTTATAGATGAAGTTGATGAGATATTTATAGATGAAGTTGTAGCTTGACCTTTAATTTTAGGGTGCTAATGGCATGCAATTGCCATTTGACTATGACATGAATTGAATTGGTAACAGTCAACTAACTCAGATTCAATTGAGGGAACTAAGTTTTAAATAAACTTTCATATTAGCTTATGCAAGATCATATAATATATCATGTCTCACTTTCCCCTATCTGAGAGATTGTGGTTTGCAAGCACTTTTAGGTTTACATGTGTCATGAAAGTACACATCTCAACATGTGACATGTCGATTAAGTCCTTTCATGAATTCTGAAGCCATCTGGGTTAGATCTTTGTTATGTCTGATCCTTATTGGGCTAGAAATCCTGGACTCATTGGGCCTCTTTGTTATGAAGCTCGCTTGCATTGGATCCTGTCTTCCTTGGACTAAAAAATCCAAATCCAAATCCAACATATTTCAAGCAAAATTTTAGTATAAACCATAGAAAATAATGAGTTAATGATTAGAATAAAAGGTGTATAAGAAAATTAGGGATATGTCTCCCATAAATATTTTTATAAATTATTATTAATTAATTTAAGATAAAACTCAAAAATATATAATAATAATAATAATAATAAGATATCAAATAGATGTTAAATATAATTTCACCTTCATTGAAACTATGGATTGGGCCTCGAATTAAATTGTATTGGACTTAGGTTGTGGGCTTTCGAATCTAGCTTGAAGATACAAGGAAAACAGTACAAACAAACAAGTATGCAAATTGTATGTATCCACAATATATTAGCCCTTTCTTAAACATTTATTTAATAATATCTAGACACTATTTAGGAAAAGGATTACAATTTTATTCCAATTACTATTATATATCGATTCTTATTGGGAATCTATCGATCAAGTAGTTTGAATAAGAACATAAAGATCATATCAATGCAACAGAATGTTGATTCAATTATTGATAGTTCAATTATTCTGTGGTAGAACCAAATTCTTTATTATATTTTATGGGAATCATATTCTATCCATCCCATCCATGGACGGTTTAGGGAGGGCAAGGCCACTTCAATCACAACTTGTTTCCCGTACGATCAACACTTCACCAATCAAATATTCCCAAAGAAGAAATCATATGATTTGATGGGGGACCCATTAGCTAGTTTATGGATCATAATCTTCTAGATTGTACACCATTTATTTTTAATTACTTTAACTTTATTAAATCTTAAAGGTATGGTACATACCCTTCTACGTGTACTCAAATTCAGTATTATCAAATAACAATAAGAGTCAAAAGTAATAATAATATAGGCCACACCTACCACGCACGCCAACGAGGCCTTGGCTGAGTAGACCCCAATTAACGGCTGGGATTTGTACATATTCTTTCGTGGAGATAAACATGAAATCAATCATGCCACGAATGCGGGTTGATCTTAATCGGAGGGACGATACTGTTCCACGTGAAATTAAAATAATGCTTAAAGAATTGTTATGATCAGAGACAGAGAAGGGAAGGCGATGAGGTGGGTAGATAAGAACCAGAAATTTAAATCAACCTAAATTTCTGTCATACTTATCCTAGAGTAGATGGGACACGCGTCCACTTGCTAACTCCTGCTGAAAGCTACTTTCCGAGAATGATTTTCGTTTAACATCTTATGATTGGTTAGGAGAGAAGAATCAGCAAAACGGAGTTGAGTTGAGAAACGCACCGTGTAGCAATACCATTACCATATTTGAACGTAATTTTGTTCTAATGTCCAAAATAGAAGTTGATTGTGGGCACACAGTCCACTGTCATGCAATGAAATTTCAGCCAAGAAAAGCTTTAAAACTAAGGATATTGGTATAATGTATACTGTGGGCGAGGGTGACGCACGCTCTATAGAAAGATAAGAACGAGAGCTGCCAAACTATTGGGAGCCCATCTAAAGAATGAATATCCCTAATGGATATCCCACCTAATGAAATAATAGAAAGTCTTTGTCAAATAGAGTGCAACGAACCAAGCACAAAAGTCAATTCTACTGCTTAGCCTAGCCTGAAGCTGTGCACATCTTTTTTGCTCGTTCTGTGAGTGGGTGCGTCGCCAACTTGCTGACGATTCATATACGAGGACTGGAAAGTCAAGCGAGCAGCCAATGGGATGCATGCAGCCTACAGGATACGACAAACCACCCTCAAAGATAAAAGGCGTAGCCATCTCCTTGCAAACATTTCAAATACTTTCATTTCTCTTATCCCCTCTCTAGCTTTGTGATGGTCTAATATCTCTCTTATCTTTCCATCCCAAGTTATAATTAATTGTTTCGTTTAATTATTAAAATGGAAGTGAAAGCTGCCAATTCTGGTCTTCCACCAGGGTTCAGGTTCCACCCAACTGATGAAGAACTCATCATATATTATCTCCGTAACCAAGCCACATCGAGACCATGCCCCGCTTCAATCATCCCAGAAGTTGATATTTACAAGTTTGACCCCTGGGAACTGCCTGGTTAGTTTTGGTTTTCAACAGGTGATTGATTTCTTTATTATGCATGCAGCAGAGGTTGTTAATAATTGTGTTATTGTTTTGGGGTACGTTAATTGCAGAGAAAGCTGAATTTGGAGAGAACGAATGGTACTTCTTCACCCCGCGTGACAGGAAGTATCCTAATGGGGTGCGCCCCAACAGGGCCACTGTGTCAGGGTATTGGAAGGCCACAGGGACCGACAAGGCAATAAATAGTGGCTCCCAGTATGTTGGGGTCAAGAAAGCTCTTGTGTTCTACAAGGGTAGGCCACCGAAGGGTGTCAAGACAGATTGGATTATGCATGAGTATCGTTTAAGTGAATCGCGAAGACAAGCCAATAACAAACATAGCGGATCCATGAGAGTAAGTGCTAGACTTTTTGTCTAGCTAGCTATACATGTGTGGTAATAATCTGTCGTTAATAGTGTTTTATATATGTATATGTTTTGTGCAGTTGGATGATTGGGTCCTGTGTAGGATCTACAAGAAGAGGCAAACGGCAAAAGTTTTGGATCCAATTAAAGTGGAAGAATCATGTGCTAAAATTGTCAAAACGGGACCCAACAATGATGATGCTAACGAACAACAACAAATGGTGATGAAATTTCCGAGAATTTGCTCACTTACACATCTAAGAGAAATGGAATACTTTGGCCCAATGTCACAACTTCTGTGTGATAGCACGTACAATTTAAACTATGATTTCCAGAACACCTTGGCAAATGCTGGCCCGGAACATGAGGAAAAACTTCAGCTAGGTGAAATACCTTATCAGTACACAGATTCCGGGAAGTTCCAACTGAACCAGCCAGTGTGTGTGAATCCAATGATGTATGAATTCCAGTAGGCACAAATGGGTTTGTCGGAATCTGACTAAGAATTGTAAAAGATGATTGTGAAATACATTTATTAATTACAGAATTATAAACTAAGTTCCAGTAATGTAATTCCAGGGCAACAAAACAGGTTATCATTTTAGGGTGAATTCTTAACTAGGATACAGGATGGCAATAAACTATTTAGAAATTTTTTGTTATTATAGTGCACAAGATCATTATTAAGGGGGATTTCCTTATACTATGGCTAGCGTCTCTTATGCGTCATCAGATTAATCAATTGTTGATATGTATCGGATAATTTTTGGAATCATTAAAAGAAGGTTGGCTGTCAGCCTGTCACACTTGAGAAAAACAAACAAAAAATGATTACGGTCAAAAGACTGTGTGAAAGCAATGTGGGCGATGCCTGGTGGAGTTTTGGTTGAACAAGCTGTCGCGACACTAGATGGCGACGTTTTGAATTCTAAATGGATTATCCAAAATACTGATTCTCCTGTTACAGTTGCACAAGTAAGGTGGAATCCAATTTAAAAAAAGTATTGATTCACCGGTTGAATCTTTGAATGAGCCATTACATCACACGTATAGGCTGCTAATAGCCTAATAACTCTCTCACAAAATGCAACTTTAGCATTTTTGTTGCTTTATATCAAAATATTCACTTTCACATTAGGTGAGAAACACAAAAGAGGTGAATCATTTTTTTTACTTTATGTTTTTATTTTCGAGTCTGAAACATGCAAAGATTGTTAACAAAGTATTAGCTCATTCATGAGCTTCAACTCTTACCTACAATTTATCCACTTCCTTATTGCCAAACTAGTTATAAGAAACAACTCCTCTCTTCACTGAAAAAATTACGATACTATTGTTTATCATTTCAATACAAAATGGAAGAAAAAAGAAATCTTTCACTAGTTTCTTCTTCCCCAGATGGATACCATATGGGAATATTGATAGCTTGCATTGTTTTCTCATGGTTACTCATCCACCGATGGAGCCAAAGGCACCAGAAAGGTCCAAAAACATGGCCACTTGTAGGGGCAGCAGTAGAACAACTCCTGAATTATGATCGAATGCATGATTGGCTGGTCAAATACTTGTCCGAGTTAAAAACTGTTGTGGTGCCTATGCCATTTACAACTTACACATACATTGCGGATCCTGCTAATGTGGAACATGTCCTTAAGACAAACTTTGCCAATTATCCGAAGGTATAACCCTCAGCATTCACTCAATAATGCTACGATTGGGGAATTGCAGACCGATTTAGTCCAAAAACTAACTTGTGTTGTAATGTTTTCTCTGATTTTATTGGTATCCATAATGCACGATCAGAGAGTCCATTTAAACTATATTTTGCTGCCACTTTCTAATTTGCTGCATATTTTGCCTCCTAGTTACCTTTCTGTTTGTCGATATGAGTTTTTGATTTTAACTGAAGGGTGAAACGTATCATTCATACATGGAAGTGCTCCTCGGAGATGGGATTTTTAATGTAGATGGTGAGCTTTGGAGAAAACAAAGGAAGACTGCAAGCTTTGAGTTTGCATCCAAGAATCTTAGGGATTTCAGCACTAGAGTCTTCAGGGAGTATAGCCTGAAGCTCTGTAGTATTCTGAGTCTGGCATCATCCCAAAATCGAGAAGTAGACATGCAGGTAGACGAAAGATTCTTTACATGTCGGTAACTCTAATATTTAGCATCAAATACTATGAAGACGTAGTGCAACAATTTGCATATGTTTCTATATGCTCTTTTAACGGTTTGTGTCAATCTAAAGGGGTCTTGAAAATTGTTGTTTCTAGGAATTGCTGATGAGGATGACTTTGGACTCCATCTGTAAGGTGGGATTTGGGGTAGAAATAGGAACTTTGGCTCCCAATCTACCAGATAATCGCTTTGCTCAGGCCTTTGACACTGCAAATATCATTGTGACTCTCCGCTTCATTGACCCTTTGTGGAAAATGAAGAGATTCCTAAATCTTGGCTCAGAAGCTCTACTTGACAAGAGCATCAAAACCATTGATGATTTTACCTACTCTGTTATTAAAAGAAGGAAAGCAGAGATTGAAGAAGCTCGAGAAACTAGTGGAAATAATAAGGTGTAATAGAAAACTCTTTAGAACACTTTTTTTTTTTTTTTTTGGTTTGCAAGATTTGCGGTCAACATCAAATAACTAGCTATATGATCAACGTACCAGATAAAGCATGACATATTGACAAGATTTATCGAGTTAAGTGAAGATCCTGAAAGCAACTTAAACGATAAAAGTCTCAGAGATGTTGTCCTGAACTTTGTGATTGCCGGCCGAGACACGACAGCAACAACTCTCACATGGGCTATATACATGGTAATGACACATTCTCATGTGGCTGAAAAGCTTTACTTAGAGCTCAAAACCTTTGAAGAAGACCGAGCAAAGGAAGAAAATGTCTCGTTGCTTCAGTATGACAGAGAAGACGTTGAATCATTCAATCAAAGAGCAACACAATTTGCAGGGCTCCTGAACTATGATTCAATGGGAAGATTATATTATTTGCATGCAGTTATCACAGAGACACTCCGTTTGTACCCAGCGGTTCCCCAGGTATGCATTGTCTCCAATTCAGTTGATTCAAAGTAAAAAGTTCAGTTAAAAAAAAAAAAAAAAAAAAAAAGATTTAAACTGAAGATACTGTTGTTACTTTAGGACCCCAAGGGCNTTCATTTAAAAAAAAAAAAAAAAAAAAAAAGATTTAAACTGAAGATACTGTTGTTACTTTAGGACCCCAAGGGCATATTGGAAGATGATGTCTTGCCAGATGGGACCAAAGTAAAAGCAGGAGGCATGGTGACTTATGTTCCCTACTCAATGGGTAGAATGAAGTATAATTGGGGCTCTGATGCAGCTTTATTCAAGCCTGAGAGATGGTTCAAAGATGGTATCTTCCAGAATGCTTCTCCATTCAAGTTCACTGCATTTCAGGTAAGTTAAAAGACTATTTCTAGGAATTATGTAAGGAGCTACACCAGGCAGCTCATGGTTTTTGCTTATGCTTGTCTGCAGGCTGGACCAAGGATATGCCTCGGAAAGGACTCTGCATATCTTCAAATGAAGATGGCTTTGGCAATTTTGTGTAGATTTTTCAGATTCAGTTTGGTTCCTGATCATCCGGTGAAGTACAGGATGATGACTATTCTCTCAATGGAGCAAGGCTTGAAGCTTACAATGGAGGGACGCTCTTAAAATGCCTGACGCCGTAACATCTTGTTTGTTCCTCTGCCCAAGTGGTGTTATACCAAGAGCATAGTATCTTAATCCGTATGAGGATGTTTTAACAATAACTTTCATTGGCGATTAACAAATCTGTCAAAGAATAACAAAAAGTGATATTTTTACCCTGTAAAAGCTTGTTCATGCCTCACAAACATTAGTTCCTTTTGACCTCATGAAAAAGGCCTTAATTAGTCTCCTCCATAGAGATGTGTAGTCGTAAAAGTTCAGAATCTTATCAGTTGAAAGTTCAAGTGAATCACACAGGCTATCTCAAATACTATTCCATGCTTTAAAGGTAAAATTTCAACCCGCCTATCCTGACCAATAACAGCACGCCAAATCTCTAACAAAGAAAAAGAGGACAGCTTGACGTTTATAGATATGGAAAAAGCTCACTTCTTGTACAAACCATAGTTTCAGTTGGTCATATGAAAGAGGTATATGATCAGTGATAACATTCACCTCTGTTCTAGATTTCTAGTTTCATGTATGGATTAAAATATATAAAAATGTGCAATGAGGAAAAGGGTTATGTGGAGAAGAAGATTGTAAAAAGGACATAAGTCGCAACATTTATCCTTCATATAGTTCATAACCACTGATTGTTCCAATAAGAAGTTCAACACATTTTTTTTTCTTAAAAAAAAAAAAAAAAAAAAAAAATTACGTTGAAAGACAGAAGAGTTTAACCAGAGACTAAGGGAAANCAACAAATTTTTTTTTATTAAAAAAAAAAAAAAAAAAAAAAAAGTACGTTGAAAGACAGAAGAGTTTAACCAGAGACTAAGGGAAAAGAGTTGTGAGAAATGATAATTCTCCTGAAAGCCCTCTGCGCTGTACATGGCTTTTTTCCTAAACTCGTGTACTAGGCGAGAGACACCATTGAAAACCTAGGCAATCAATTTTTGCTTCTTGTCTTGCCATTCCTTGATTTCTGCTTCAACCTTTGATTGAACCATTGCGTGAAAGCCTGGGTATGGTTCATAGCCGACAAATGTTTGAAGAGTCTGAAACAACCAAAACAAGCAACACATTCACTATAGTTTACAATTTCATAAACTTTACAGAATTATAACAACTAAAAAAGAGCAAATTTACCTCCAGCAGCACAAAGAAGGGAGCCATTAAAAAAGCTTGAGCAAGATTGTCTAGAAGAGCTGGTGCTCGTTTCTGCAGATTATCATTTACCAAGTTTAGGAGTATGAATATGGCAGAAAGTCATAATCCATAGCTACTTAAGGGCAGAAAGTACCTCAAAGACTCCATGACCAATGAACTGTCCAGTCCAACACAGTAGCTGAGCCATAAGAACAACCTGGAAATAAGTTTGTGGAAGTCAAAAACTGAGCTAACATTGAACTGCCATCTTATCATTTTTATGTAGTGGTAAATGATTCTGACTGACACAGAGTTGAAACCTGAAATACGTGGGAAAAATAGGATTCCACTGTTTAATTTGTGCCACACAAACAAACATTTAAGAATCCAAACTTCTCCAGCTTGGTCTATACCAAGTGAAGACATACTGAAAACATTTCCCTTACCCATTTATGAATATGCGAAGTGATAAACAATCACACCAGCCCCACTGTGCTGTCAACAACCGGAATCATTAATGTCAAGAAGATTTTTTTTTTTTTTTTGAAGAAAATGATTACTGCAAGGTCCTTTAGTCGCTCACCAAAATGCCATGCAACTGATATGCTAGGGCCCTAGAAGATCTATATAAAAAAGTGAAGTCGTAGTTCTTTCTTCTGGAGTGCCACTTATTTTGGGTTAACTATAGCATCTAGGTGCCTCATATTTTTCCTGTTTACCTCATATATTAAGAACAAACTAAAGCAACCTTAGTTAACTACATTGATGCAATCGTTCCTGACTAAAACAATTCATAATATATTAGTTGACTTTAACTCGGTTCTCACATCACCTCAATTGCTCTCCAAGTGAGAAACCAATAAGAGAGCAAATTACAATCAATGAAGTTTGAAATTCCACAGGCTTCAGAAATGGTCAAACAAATCAAACTTTGTTTCCATTGCAAACTAAGTTATTCATTAAGCCATGCCAAAATAGATATGTTTCATTTTCATGTTGGTGTCTACGGTCAGGTCATTTTAAGTAATTAATTGCTTCTTTGAATTCCAATGGAGTTTCTTTGAAGTCCAAAATTCTGAATATATTATGTGCACAAGAAAAGGAACTACAAGGAGTATAACCCTTTATTCGTTCCTCAATAGCCACAATTTTAGACGAGAAAAACTTGGTGAGGGAAAATATAAGTTATTTTCCAATACAATGCACAAACTATACCAGAACCAGAAGATTCAAAGGAGAAAACCACATATAAGTAAGGCGCTAACTAAATTTTATGATCATCAAATGTAATACATGTAAGAACCAAATGAATACATTCACAGAATAACACACTTGTTTTGCAGACGGAATACAAAATTTACTGACAATATTGCAGAACTATACATCAGTTATGTAATAATCATGATATTAGTAGACAGAATTGTCAGAAATTTTCTAATATAACTCAAGAATGCCTGGTTGTTGCAGGAAATGTCAATCATATTATGGGGTTCAGGATACTAGTTAAACATGTAAATTGGGCACGAAATAGGAAAGTAACGCTCATTCGTTCAGTATTTATGTTTCCAAGCTGCCCTAATTTTTGGATAAAAATGTAAAGAAAAAATTTTGATTCGAGGAAAGCATGAACATCCCATATTAGATTCAAGATAAAAAATTTCAGAAAACAAATAGAAAATGAATATCTAACCTTCCAAGCAAGTGAAAAGCCGAGCCATCTGGCAACAGAACTGCTAGCCACCCAGCAAAGCAGACAGAGCAGAGCAGCGAAGGAACCAGCTTTCACATCCAGACAGATATAAAACACAGAATATATCAAAGCTAAGAGGAATCCCAGGTTGAAAAGCAGAACAACATCGCTTCCAAACAAAGAAAACTCTAGGTGAAACAGAGAAGGTGTAAAGTAAAGAATGAGAAGAGCAGTGAAAAAGATTGGCCAAACAAACAACATATGAATTACAACGTTCACAGGATTACTATGGTATGCTCCATAGAAAGCAAAGTGCTTTTCTAGATCGAATAAACCAATCTTTGCCATGCACAATTCCAAGCAAGTTTGAAACAATTTTCCAGGAAAGAAGAGTAAAGTGTTTTCTCAAGAAAGAGAGGATTAAAGTGGTTTCCAGCACAAAAGCCACCCTGTTTACAATTCAGCTCAGTTGATGAGATGGCTCGTAAATTTCAATGAAGGGAATGTGAGTCTTCATCGAATGAATAAACTTTGATCAAGTCATTGCGGGGAGATGGAGTTGAAAGGTGATTAGCAATTTTCTCATTAAAATAAACTCTGTTATTAGTCAAATCAAATGGTAATCTAATTATTAAAAAAATGATCGGCCAACCAACTTCCCGCTAAGGAAAAGAATAAATCGAAATAATTAAAATTGGATTGATATCAATTGTCATTGGCTAAGGCTTACAAATAAAATAATCAAATATTATAATGAGTGGTTCTTGTGATATATAAGAATCTTTCTACAATAAAGTTATCAAACTTGATGTACATTGTACACGTGTAGTTTGGCCTTTGCCTAATATTGAAGGTTGGCAGATTGTGATTTGGGACTAATCGTAGTATTAAATGAGATGGTTGAAATTAGGCTTAAATGCATGAGAAAAAGGTATTAAATGAGAATTAACTTGAAAATGATTCCAAACATGTTTTTAAGAAAATTTTGCATGGTAGTTCAATTTTGCACCATGATCACCAACACTATTAAGTAGTTGTAGTTATTGAAATGAATCAGCGCCGCACAAATGATAGATTAAACAGTACAACATAGGAAAGCCTACTTTGAACTCCAACTGGATAACGAGTGCCACATGGCAAAAAGCTAAGGTTCATCTTTGAAAGTTGGAAACTTCCCAAAAATAATTTCTCCCAATATTTGCGATGAATTTAAGTTGGATTAAATTTTATCCAAAACCATGAGCTTCACAAACACCACAACCCTCCTCCATGCCCACAACATCACCACTTCACCCCATAATCACCCGACCAAACTCCCACTCAGACCCATCAGAGCATCATCTTCAGCCCCAGAGAGTCAGAATGTGTCTGACCGGAGAAAGATTGTAACAACATTGTTAACCACTTCACTGGCACTTGGGTTGCATGGCACTGGAAACCCTTTAGCACTAGCTGAGAACTGGGGAACACGTTCGTTTCTGAGGGAAAGGTTCTTCGAACCAGGGCTGTCACCGGAAGATGCAGCGGCCAGAATCAAGCAGACAGCCGAGGGGCTGCACAGCATCAGGGACATGCTGGAGCGCATGGCCTGGAGGTATGTCATATTTTATATTCGTCTGAAGTCAGCTTATCTTTCCCAGGATTTGACGACTGCCATGAGTACATTGCCTCAAGGTCGCAGGAAGGAGTACGTGAAAACAGCCAATGAGTTGGTTGATAACATGGCTGAGGTATGTTATGCTTATCAATTTTATATAAAAGTTGTAAACATTTTATAAATTTTATATCCACATTTTATTTTAATATATTCATTAAAAATACAATTTTTATATGAAATGATGGATGCATCGATACCTAATACAACGTAATATAACCCTTTTTACTAAGCATTGTATAAACAGAGCTTTAGGAGTAAAAGCAAGTCCAAATTCATCTAATTGTTTTCGTTTTTGGTACAGTTTGATTATTATGTACGCACGCCAAAGGTATACGAGTCATACTTATACTACGAGAAGAGTTTGAAGAATATAGATGATATCGTGGCAATGTTAGGGTAGTACAAGGAGTTGGCTATATTGGGTCCTGCATCGATTACAATAAGTTTCTTTCTTGATTAATTTCTATCATTTTGTTTCAATTTCCAACTTGGATTTGGTATTATACATTGCAACCAATTAAAGTTTTGTAAATGAGTGATCATAAAAAGCTTGAATATATATTACATCTTCTTTCTACATAGGAGATCATAAATTTACAATTCCATAAACGCTATATGGTATAAGGTATACAGACGATACACGTACATATAGACGCGTCTGACATGGTAAGTCGAAACACACCTAGAGTGGAACTCTAGAGATGGCGACAACTGATGTATTGATAATGATCATAAGCAAAATCACAGCACCAAATGAGCCAATCAAGGATCCAGATATACTTTTACAGAAGGAATTAAACTGTTGGCAAATTGCAAGCCAGTTAGCGCTAGCGTTCCCCTCGTGTGCTAAGTATACGATGGCTGTTGCTGCAGAAGCTCCGGCGGTGAGAAGAGCTAGCATTACCTTACAAGTAATCAGAGATTCAGAACTTAATTCTTGAATTACAAGTATAATTACTCAGTTCTTTATCTTAATTATTTCAGTTTGTCGAAGTGGCTCCTTTTATAATTCTGTTCTGATTGTTTTATTCTGAACAATTGAAGTATGGTACTACAAATTCTGTTTTCTCGTTTTTTACTAGCTTGTCTTGCAATAAATAGAACAGAAATTAGAGAAAATATTCAAATTACTAAGTTTGGGCCAATTTTATTTTCTTGTTTGGAAAATATAGAAAGTAGTTTACAGGGAATTAGAATCTCTACCGTGTCGAAGATGAGCAAGATTATTCTTGTAACTTTAACTGCTGTCTTGATAATGTGGAAGATTGATAAAGGGAGAGAAAGAATAACCAGATATCCGCACACAACTGAGTTAACGATCACGAAGAACCTGTTTCATATTAACATATATATATGCACATGAACGTTAAAAGCTGTCAATTTTCTTCATATATGATAAATGGGCTATGGTATACAACTTACGTGAATGTGGGTAGATCGTCATAGTCAGCTCTAAGAACGAATTGCGAGGAAAATGGAAGTGTCTCGTCGGTAGTACCCATGGCTACAGCACTTGCTAGCGTTCCAATGGCTGCAATAATTCTTAGAATAAGGTCTAGTATTGAGATCCATCTGTTTCTGTTCAACTCTAGTGTTGGGGGCTCAAAATCCCTGGAGGATTCACCAGCCTCAATTGCTAGTCCCTTCATTTTCTTGGAGGGTTATTATGCCTCAAAATAATGCTAGGAAGAGGTGAAGGGAAGGCGTTGATTTTATACAAATTAGGAGACCAAAGCAAATTTGGATTTTCTCAAAAAATCAACCAATGGAAATGTGTGTTAGGTTTGCTAAGCTCCAGTGGCTAGGTTTTGCATGTGTAACCCTACATGTGTCTTTTTATGATACGATGCATGATCATCCTGCTTAGCGAAGCTAATATAGCGTTTCTTACCTGCTCTTACACTTCGGCTCTTGGTCTGTCTTTATGTATGTGTATAGATGTGGCTAGATATGGGCCTGTTTAACCTCTTCCAACTCCATAAAGAATGCAATGATGACGAGTACCGAGTATCAGTGACATCCTAACTTTGCTTGGTGCTTGCATTTCGGCCTGCATTGAGATTTAGGTGACATGTAGCATGGAACCAAATGGATTAATCATTTTGTTTGAGAAATAATTAACTTTCTTAGTTCTGTCAAATGCTTTGCAACGTCTTTCAATAGTTGATAATTCTATGTGCTTCAACTATATGAGGATATGATTTAATATCAACTGTTCTCTTTTTCAGGAATGTTATCGGATTATCACAATCTTTAAATTGATGTATGAACTGAAATTTTATACACAAAAGAAAGAAATGGCCGAGACTGATCAGAAAGCCACGGCACATAGGAAATTGATTGATATTAATTACATGGCGTGGCATATATATATGCTGCCAAAATGTTAACGGTGTGAGTGATTTTATTAAGGCTTCTTTATTATCCTCAATGATCTGATCTCAATTATGGGGGAAAAGAGAACGAGGAAGAAAAGAAAAGGAAGTGATCAGCGCTCATCCAGTTAAATGTGAAGGAAATTAAATTAGAAAAGTAGGTAAAGTAAAGGGGAACCTTCACCAGATTCGGCATACCCACAAGTTTGGATTTTTGTGACACGAATCGTCATTATCAAGGTCAGACAATTTTCTCATTTGTATTGGCAGAATTATTGTTAGGTAAACGCGACAAAAATAAATAATAGAATGAATACAAAATAGCAACAAATTTACGTGAAAAAACGTCAACAACAGAAAAAAAAAATCAGTAATTTCCATGAAAAATTCCAACAACACAACAAAAAAATTAATAATTTACATGAAAAATTCCAACAATAGAAAAAAATCACCGTCAGATAATAAGAATTTTACTATTAAAAACAGATACAAAAGGAGATAGCTAATTTTCTTAATCTTTCTAACCCTAACATAATGTAATATATATAATGTGAACAATAAACCCCAACCTATTACAAAAAATATCTATACCTTATTGAAAATCCCTTTTAAATGTACATTATGAACTTATCGGACCGGACCAATAATTCAAGTCACAATCTAATAATAATTGATGAGGTAGAACCACTTTGATATCAATTTTTGAGGAATGGAACCAACAAGAGCAAAAGAAACGAGAGAATCTTAAAGGGAAAGGGAAAGAAAAATAGTTAAATAAGATTCAAGATAGACTGAAATGAAGAGAGATAAGTGGAAGAAGTAGGAGAAGAACTACGATAGGATAAGATTTGAAGAATGATCGGGAGGAAAAGATTATCAGGAGAAGCCAATTTTTTATCACCAAACATTAAAAAAATAATAATTGATATTGGCCCTATTTATAGTAAAAACCTCATGAAAGTAAAAAATAATAAAACTGAACTCGTAAAATAACTTAAGTTTCTGGCATCATTAACTCTGTACATATATCTAAATAATATACATATCTATGCAAGCAGACATGATGTGCATACAGCTGCTGAGATGGTGGCTTCTGTGATGGGATTATCATAACTTTTTATCTCCAACCCTATGCGCCATTTCTAACTGTAGGAACCCTGCAAAAGTAAACCATCAAGTGTGTGCTACAGGGTATCTCTTGGAAACTGGAAACTGGTGTCTATCGAATATCTTGTACATAATGATGTAATGGACCAAAATGCATTCCAAGTGAAGAATTATCCACACTTTCTTACCCGTTTGAGTTGAGTTGGTAGCTTGAACAACTCATTAATTTATGTTAGCTATAATCTAAAACGCCTTAAGGAAACTATTGAATTTAGCAGGCAAAGCTAAAGCATAATTGTCACTGAAATTTAACAATCTCAGAAGCACACTTTGCAGCTTGCTCTAGACTTCTAGCGAAATATTATGAGCATAACGGGATCCATAGTCAGATAATTAGAGATTGCTAGGAAAATATGAACAGTTCATTCCTCCCTAAAATTTGATTACTTTGATAGTTGCAACAGGAAAGTATGGAACTTGGTGTTGAACTGATTTACATATAATCCAAGCATGTGGATCAATTTCTCATACTATCAAAAATCAAACACCAAGCTGTCTGTCTCTCGTCTTCCTGTGATCAGAGATTCATATAGCTCACAAGACTTGAGAGTTGAGCCCGGGAATTTGTTGGTTTCGAACTTGGCATCTCAATTACCGGATTTCATATCCATCAAAATCAAATTACTTCCTAGATTTTCACCAAAACTTGAACCCGATGCAATTCTATTGCAATACAAACGTATAATTAGTACAGTACTCTCAATATTCAATCCTAAGTCGAAATTAATAATGTAATCATATATTAAATGGATCATATATATGCTTCTTGTTTCTCTTGCTTCTAGTTGAAGAATTAGTTGTATCAGAAATGCTTTACTGATAGAAAACTAAATCGAAAAGTTATGGGAACAACTTACTTTTCATGATTCACTTATCGCAGGCCTCCTCATGATTAGCATCAAATGAAGCGGTTTTATCGTTGCCAATATGGTTATCATCATCTATAGATCTAACATATGAATATGAGACTGCAGTGTAGCCAAAGACAACTTGCCGGTTATCTCTATAAAGGGCATCCTCAATATTCTCAGTCGATAGCCTCAAAATACATAATTCAAAGATAATTATACATAGGCAATTATTTTATCCAAGAAAAGCGAGTCATAGCTAGATATATAAGCCATTGATAAACATGATCACTTTAGGTACCAAGAAGACATCTCGCCGGCAAGTCATCCTTGGCTGCACTACATTATTTCATCTCCACATGCAAGACCTCAGATGATCTGCAGGTTAAGGACTCAGGTTTGTATTTGGGATGGAGAGAAGTTACTGTTATATAAACTGCTTTTTCTGCTGCAATATATTTAGTCTTGGGACTTCTTGCTGCTATATATGCATATATAAAGGAATAATTTAAGTCCATTTCAGCCAATGACATGGGACAGATGAAATGAGGCTGATGAAAAGTCTAATGGGATTGGATGAGGCAATTGCATTTATCCTGAAGTCAAAGAAAATCAAACTTGAAAATCTATCCCATTGCCAAATGTTACACAAGCTTATTACCAGTTGCCTTAGGTAATGAATATCTTTTGATCAACATCATTTGCTTATGCTAGCAAGGAAGAATTTATATATACATTTAGATTGAAATTTAGAAATTTATGTATCATTTGAACCTATTTTGAAAACAATATCTTATCACCAAGCCAAGTTCAAAAAGTAGTTTTAGATAGCGGATGGAAGAACATAGTATATCTTATCAGTTGCAGTAGTAAATCACACAATTCAAGAATATATACCACTCGCTGCTGGCAGGTTTTGACTTGTTGACGATTATATATATGAAAAGATCATGAAAGAGAGAAGAGTAGAAGTAAATGGAGTTATGGGTGCAATTGTAGAATGACAAAGAGAGAAAAGATGGATGTGATGGTCCTCCAAGTGATGTAACGAAATGGGGCAGTGGGGTACATACTGATATCTCGTGATTCATGAAGATGGTTATGGGGGGTGTGACATGGGATATTGGGCGGCGATACCTTTTGTACCAACTTATAATTCCAATCTAAAGTAGCAGAAACACTTCTGTGAGTTCAGCCATCCCACCTTTTCTGCCTTCTTTTGAGATACATTTACAACTACAATTGCCTTTCTGTTACAGGATTACTTCACCTCCCCTACAAATTCAACTTGTAATGATACCTTATCCCCTCTATGCAAAGACCAAAAATCTCAGATTGTTTTCTCCAAGAAATTAAAAAATCATATTGGGACTGTGGCAACTGCTCCAAGTTATGTAGCCTGGCCAAACAAGCTTTAATCTCTGTCCCTACCAAGCGCTTAGCTCACATTTTGTAGATTGTCATCCTCGAGTTATTTATCAATCAAGAAAGTTTTATTTCTTCCCTTACTCAAGTTTGGCACCACCAAACAAGAAAGTGTTTCAATTGCTTCCCATGCTTCCATGTATAGCCATAATAATGAAAATAGTTTTTAAATTTAAAGTAATAAATAAAGTTTTAGTATTTATATTGGAAAACCTTTTTATTAAAGTTTTTTATTATTATAATTTCAATGAAAACTTTTATTCTACAAGAATTTATATATAACTACTGCTCTCTTTGGTTATAATCTACCATTATCGCAAAATATCTATTCTTTTCTTCTATTCACGGGCACTCCAACCTTATGTTTATATGTAACTACGACCTTGGCTTTCAACAATTGGTCATCTTTCTAAGACATAAGAACAATCATTAATTATTGTTTCTATCACAAAACTGAATCCGAAATAAGAAATGAATTTCGAGTTGAAAAAGAATTTTTTACGATGATGAAAGGATAAAAATTGCAAATCAAAGGAAAAAATAATTTATAAAATAATAACATAAAGATGATAAATATTAAAATAAATTAAAATATGTATTCTTATAAATCACTTATCATATCAATTGGGATACAAATTTTTAAGTATTTTATTACCTCTACCATATTTATTTGGTCTACTGCCGCAAAAACTTCTAAATCATAGGTGTTTGAATATGATTTAGAAAATAGCCTTATACACAAGTGTGCTGTAAACGAATTTAATTGAGAAAAAAAAATAAAAAGAGATTTTTGTTACTTAATTCATTTTAAATTATTATTAAATAATTTATTATAAAGAATAAGCAAGTGAACCCATGGCCTTCGTTAGCCCATGGAAGCCCACCCAGATCGGAAGAGCAACTCTGCCCCGTCCACCCACACACCCTCAAGGATATGTGCTTTGCGTTTATTTTAGGCTTCATCTTGATTACAAATTAAATCACGTGAAGTCGGGTAGACCCGCTTTCATATCGGATTCTCCTTCTCTGTCCAACGCCAAGGGGGGTCTTCCAATTCCAACAGGTACACTCTATTTCCAATTCTAAAATAACAGTCTTGATTTTCCTATACTGTTCTAATAAAATTCACCAACTCCCAATTGATTCATCTTCTTGTGCGCTTTGCTTGCTCTATATCAACATAATTAAGTGCCTTATAAACATGTTTCAACTATTTAATTGCTCCAATTTATTTTAATCATTCCATGGTAAGCAGTAGCAGCAGATGCTTTTAGTTATCCAGCTAGCAGCTGATATATCGAAGAGAAATAAATTGTTTTCAACTATGGATTTATATGATCATGGTCTATCAACTTTTAGCTTGAAGAAAATAAATTAGTGTCATAAGAAGATTTTACACATAGATAGATCAGGTGGCAATACTCACTTTGTAATGGAAATTACTGTACAATGAATTGATTCCGGTCTTTCATTTGTAAAGATATGAATCCATAATATGGTGATTTTATGATATACATATTAATATTGCGAAGAATTCAGGTTTCAATATGGTATTTCAGTTGAATATTACTAATATGAGTTTGCATCTTGATGTTGTCAATTCTGGAAAGTTACCAACACTATGCTCCCATGAAATGTTTTGTTTGTTTGTTTTACTGTAGCAAATAGCACAAATGTCAGGCACAGACGTTGAGGAACTAAAGGAGCAAGAGGTCGCGGCTGGTGATGTTCAAAAACGAGTTGATGGTGAGAACTCGTTGCAAGAGCAGAAGGAAGAAAACACTATGCCATCACCCCAGCAGGAGGTATATACCCTGTGCATTTCAGGCTCCTTGTTGGATTTTTTTTCATTTGTATAGTCAAAGAGGCTGCAGCAGAGCATTTCTAAGTGTTAAATTGAAATCCCATGTGTGCATGTTGATGTATCTGGGGAAGAAGATAATTTGCTATATCTGTTTGCTTTGGTTCTCAAACTTTCAGGAGGAGATTATGAAGAAAAAGTATGGAGGAATTATACCAAAGAAACCTTCTTTGATATCCAAGGTACAGTTATTATTATCATACCTGATTGACATGGCAATCCATTTGTACAAGTGAGGTTAACCTCGAAACATGTTTATTCTGTGGCAGGACCATGAGCGAGCCTTCTTTGATTCTGCTGATTGGGCACTGGGAAAGGTACTTGTGTGCATCTCCAATTTCTGTTTTGACTGATTACATGCCTAATGCTGCCCTTACTCTATTCGACATGTTCACAGCAAGGAGCACAGAAGCCCAAAGGACCTCTTGAAGCCCTTCGCCCCAAATTGCAGGTAAATGATAGTGAACTAGTGACTTGAATTTTGTTTGGACATCAGAGAGCTATTAATCTTTTATGTTGATTATGACTCAGCCCACTCCAATCCAGCAAGTGCGGTCAAGGCGCTCAGCTTATGCTCCGGCGGGAGAGGAGGAAGGTATGCTTGAATTTTGATGGAGGATTTATTGCAGGGAGGATCACAACTTGATGTGGAAATACCATGTTTAGTTTCTTTGTTTCTTTTCTCACAGAAGATGTTGGGGATAATAGCACTTCTTCTGAGGATAAAATCTGCGCATCGGATGCTGGCGACAATAACAATTCTGCTTCAAAGGAACAGACACAGCTGCATGAGTAGCTGATGATCACGGTATTCTGAAATTTAGAGCTGATGATCAAACCATTTTAATGTGCTCCCGTGAATAAGCAAAGATGGAAATCGGCTATGTTGTGCCAGTTGTAACAAATGAGCCATTTATACGTTCGCAAATGTTAAGAGCGAGAAATAAACGTTAATTAGACAATTATGATTTGATAAGGATATCAGCATATTTTTTTAAAGCGTATCATACGTTTCATGAAAAATTAATACATTAGAGAAATTTCTAGCACTAGCTTATCGAGTATTTGTAGCATAAACAATCACGGCAATAAGAAATGAAATTTATGCCTTATCAAGTAATCAGAGATATAACAAGTAGGACTTGATCATTTGAGATGAAAAATGTATTAAAGAGTATAATTTACCATGGTGTTCAACATACGAAACGACTTATTCAAATGCTTGATCTTATTTATGATTGGCTTGTTTTTACATGACCAAGGTATTGATTCTACTTAAATATATGCCGGTGTTAACTCGAAAGTTAAAAGCAAGGTTTTGGGTTCAGAAATTATGTGGTGAATTTTTTGAAATGACTCAAAAAGAACATTCGGAAAAGAAAAGAGAGATTCAAAAGACTAAGCATGAATGTCGAGTGAATTCTTGAACAGAAATGGGGTTGACGTTAAAAATATCCAATATAAGCAATCTCAACTTGAAATTTAACATCTCTTTTCTTATGCCAACAAACATAGTAAAGAACGCACACTGAATTTTTTTGTTTTTGTTTTTGTTTAATACATCCCTCCCCGGTCCCCAAGCCGTGTGGTATCTCTGGATGGCCATTCAAAAGATTACCATCACTGCATTCCAAAATCGAAGTCCAATCAATGGCATCATGCTCTGTCTTGAACAGAAAAAATCACCGCATTTCCCATATGTGCCACTACTATCATCTAATAGATGAATAATATTCATGTCGCTTAAACTAATCATACTTGCAATAAACAAATAATATAACTAAATAAACAACATAATTACAATACAAACACACAAAATATTAAAGCCAATTTCTCTTCACTAGCTTCTAACAAGACTGAAAAAGAAGTTTCCATAAGAATATATTGTTGCAGGTGATAATGTATTTCCATTTATATATATATATATATATAAATATCAGCCACATCAACCATAACAGTCACAGATGACCCAGAATAAGATGGGTTCAAATTGTGCTCAGCCACAACATATGGTTCTTTCTAATTGAAACTAGAAAACAGATGACAGGAAGAAGAAAAGAGCTGATAAATTGTTCTCTCTTTCTTAATGGCTAATATAAGTTCAAAGCGAAACATATATGTTTAGGAGTGCACACGTGATTACATGTGAGTGTCTTGAAGAGAGAAACTAAATCTGTACACGCATCCATGACAGTAGAAGAACCAAAAATACAACTTACGGACAAGTTGGTGGTTTTTAATTATTTGACCAAATCCATTTCGCTTCACGACACATTTCTATATTTCCTGATCTGGTATTTATTTATTCTATTACAAGTGTGATTAAATTATAATTGATCCAAAAATTTAGCTTACCAAAGCCACAGAATAGCTTACCAGCTTCTAATGCTGAAGATATCAATGATACATCAGACCTGCCAAATATATAGCTCAGAGAACTAAAAAATGAATCTCACAAGGTCAAATTAGAGAGGACATGCTGATGTAATACAGAGAATGAACCTACCCTTAGATCTGATTTATTCTTATCTTACCCACACTAACAATCTTGAATAATTCCAACCAGAAATTTTCTATAACTACCCCCAAAATCAATCTTAGCTTGCATTGATGGTTTCCCTTCAAAACAACAGCCTCCAAAACTAACCTGGACAGAGATTTTAACCAAAAATACCCAACTTTAAAGCAATTTCCTGTTGCAAAAACATTCTCATATCATTATTTCCAACCCATATGCATGCAAACTACCGCAAAATTAATATCTGGCACACTAAGTAATCAACTTCTAGATTTCTAATAAAATAACCGGTGGAGAAGTTTGTCAGCTTCCTTTTCTTTACAAAACAAGAAGCAGCTGAGTGAACTCTGGGACAAGAAACAAGCGTATGGACCACTAAGAAATTCAAGAAATGGAATAGATGAAACTGAAATCCACTAATGCAAGCACTCCAAGTCAGATGATAGTGTAGTCAAATTGTATATTACAGAACCAAAATTCCCAAAGCTCCGCAGCTACAACTCATTATCCACACTTATGTCTAACCAAAAAAAAAAAATGAAATTTCAGTTCCAACTAAAAATCCTTATAAACCCAAGCACAAAAAAGTCATGTCACTCGATTATGTAGTTTTGCAGGGAAATACAAATTTTGCTGTGACATACAAGTGCTGCTGCTTGCATAAACCATTGGGAGACACAATATAAACCCTGGAAATTGTTGGATTCAAGGCCACAAAAGTTGTAAAGTGAATTGCATCATCAGATAATCTTGGTCACCCTAAACAAAGCATCAAGGGTGGGCCAAGGTGGACCATAATTTTGTCAAACTCTGTGCATCTGATCCTCTGATCTAGGCAGGAGGCCTCATCAAAAAAGGCAAAGGGCTGATCTCAGGATTCGTAGATCACAGCTGTTTAGATAGGAGAGGGAAGACAAAGGGAAAATGGTGCATCAGATCTTACTAAGCAGAAAACTGCTGGCTAGGGTAAAAGATGCCATCAGCTAATTGCAGTGCCTCTTTCACTAGCTAAAATTATTCAAAAAATAGATAAATAAATCCTCATTAAAATCCAATAAACAGGAACCCATCAGCTAATTGAAGCGTCTCTTTCACCAACTAAAAATATCAAAACAAAAACTCCTTACTAAATTTCAATAGACAAGAACAAGAACGAAGAAAAAAGAGAATATCTACCTTCATGGGCCATAATCAGTTACTAATGCCCATGATTTTTTCTTTGGGAGGCTGAATTCTGGCCAGATAACCTAACAAAAGTTTAATGAGATTATCAATGATGAGCAATAAACAAAAAGAACTAGATAATAAATAAACACCTTTTTAACAAACAAAATAAATATTTTATAAACCGCTACTATGTAAATAGATATTTATATAAATGTGTGGAACAAAAAAAACAAATGTTCGACAAAAGTAAATCTTACCCACGACCTGAAGAGTGGCCACCATATGCTCCATAAACACTTTCGCCACCACTCTGAAAAATAGTAATGACATAAAACTCAAGAATAAATTAAGAACAAAAGTTACCATTAAACTGAGACAAATCACTAGAATTTTAACTGCACTCAACTATTTCAATAAGAGTACTCAAATATAAAAATATAAGATTTGATATGCAGTTTAAAATAAGCCATACCAGTGAACCACCGTAACTTCCATAACTGTCACGAGCAGGCATATCGCCAGAGGCATAAGAATATCCACGTCCACGTGATTGGCTATCTCGATTTCCATATTTTGGACCATCTGACATGTCTACTGACATGGGGACATAAGGAAGAACTGGTGGATATGTAGCTAGTGCTCCTTCCCTTTCAAAGATATTAGCTCTCAATCTCAAAGTTACTTGCGAAAGGGCATTGCTTGCAACATCAAGACTTCCAGTGATCTGATCACCATAGACAGATTCATGTCAACTCATCAGTAAAAAATGAATAAAATGCAGACGACAAGAACACACAGGCATATGCCCCCGACACCACTGCCAAAAAAAAACTCTCCCACCACACACACACTCGCAAAGACAGTTTGTGTATACAGACATTTATGTATGTATGCATGTCTGTATGTGCATATGGTGTCTATAGAAATCCATTTCATTCACCTGCACCATCTCCTCATCTTCATATGCAACTTTGGGAAGGTTTTCATCTGAAAGAATGCGGATGCTTGCCCTTGTTGCACTCCTCATCTCGGATATAATAGACCCACCTCTACCAATAAGACATCCAATCTGTGAGCTTGGTACAAGTATACGGGTGGTGATTACAGAATCACCCGATTCCCTTTCTGCTTTCTCACTGCATCGTGGTTGCAAGCGCAATGCAGCAACAATGGTTGCCGATGGGTCTTCATAAAACTGAAAGAGCATGCATCAATAACAATGACACAGAATAATATTTAGATTTCTCTACAGCATCATAAACAAGAAAAACAACTTGCTTTATATTGTTAAGGGACAGCAAGAACAAAATATGTTCTCACCTCCTTAGTTGAAATGTATATAATGCAATCATCTCCTTCAGCACCTGAACTATCAACTTTAATGGAAGCCCCAGATTCCTGTCTAATTTGTTTGATAATACCACCACCTTTTCCAATCACGCCTCCAATATTTCCAGTGGGACACACCAAACGAAGAGAAAATTCCCTTGCAGAAGCTTCATCTCTTCGAGCGGAGTGATTTCCATAAGAACCCATGAGTGGGGCACTCAAGAACATACTAGTAGATTGATACATGTTAGATGAGGAAGAGAGAAGCAGGTGCTGAGATCGTGATGGATTCTCATGAAGGCGAGATGCCACTTGAACAAGAGCCTTCCTCACTACCGAGGGTTCACCTACTATCTGAACATCGCCAATCCCAAAACAACCCAACAAAGGACACAAATTCAGTAGACAAACAGAAATTCCCTTACCATATAATCAATATGTTAAATATATGTTTCTGAGAAAGTCCAGAAGCTTCATTGAGCTCAACCTGCTGTATTTAATTAACAAATATGGCCACTAAGAACCAAAATTACACCCATGCAACTAGTAAATTCCTCTATCAACTTCCTTACCGTGAGAAATAAAAAAATTCAATATCCTCTCCGAATAAAATAAAATAAAATAAATCTTGATTTAGAGGAACGCGTGGCTTGAAAGAAACCAACTTTCCAAAAACGCTTATTGCAGCAAAAATGGCAATGTATGTCCAAACACTTCTCGTATCGAATTGTATGCATTTTAATTTTACATATTGGTAAAGTTATAGGACATGACAGATACTATTCAACTGGAATACATTCCCTAAAATAGACCAACATCATTTGGTGAAATATGCTACCTGGAGAAGTTCATCAAAGCTCAAGGCACATGGGGGCAGATGCTCATCTTTTAAAATGCGTATCTGAGCACGAGTTTCACTCCGTATATTCTGAACCACTTGTCCACCTTTCCCAATCACACAACCAATCTGATCCGCCGGCACGAGCATCCTAACAGTCACTTGTTGCAACTCTTCAAATTCATCCTCAGCAGGGGCATCCTCAGAAACAATCCTGTCATGGACTCTGAACAGAGCATCCTGTGCCGGCGAAATAAAGTCGCCACTCTCTTCAAACAGGTTAGTTTCCTCTCTCAAACTATATATAGTAACAATGCGCTCATCACAGCCAGGAACAGTCTCACTAATCCTAATATTCGACTTAGTATCAGCCCTCAACTGTTTGATAATTTCACCACCTCTTCCAATAACACTCCCAATCTTCTTCAACGGGCACAAGTAGCGGTAAACAGTATCTTCCGACCCAATGCCGTGCTGCTCACTATCATCACCAGGATTCCTTCTCTTAGTCCCTCCATTAGCAGCAGAATCAGATTGAAAATGACTCCTCTTCCCGTAATTATTACTTTGGCCAGCCATTACAGAAACTCACTATACGAACACTTCTCAAACTCAAAACGTAACAGCCGAGTGCAACCAACCGTTAATCAATCGCCACAAATCAGAATCAAACTCAGATGTAACAATCCAATTCTTGCAAATCACTAATCAGCTGAACACAGAATCAACAATTAAAAGACAATCACGGTAGCAAAATCTTCAAAAACAGAATTCAAGTATTCAACAAACAAACAAAAAATTATCAGAAAACGCGAACAGTCAAACAGGCAACACTGAGTGGAAACAAAGACGGTGAAGTTGAGAAGTAAGAGTTACGTGATGAATGAATTGATTGGCGAAGCGTGAAGAGAGGATAGATCTCGAACAGGAGAAGTGAATTTAGGTCAGCGAAATGGAGAGGAAAGCAGAGGGGAGGAGAGGAGCGGAGGGGAGGAGGGGAGAGAGACAAACACGCAATAAGAAACGGCGCGAGTCCGTGTCGTTCAGCTTATCGAGTTGTGGAAAAATGTTTCTTTTCTTTCACTATAAAATTAAAATTAGAATATTAAGTATAATGCTTACGACTTTCTGAATATTTCGCTTAAAATATCTTCACAACGTGTGTGCTCAGTGATGTGCTTTGGATTCTAATTTGGGGAAATATCAATAACCCTCCAAATAAATTTTAATCATACTTAACCCTATATGTTTATTAAATTATACTTACACCTAAAAACCTAAAAGAGTAAAACTTATGGCTCAAATATTTAGAGGATAAATATTAATTTTACTGGATAAATATTAGTATAATAAAAATATGAAATTAAATATTTCTTAAAATTTAATTGGAAGTCAGCGAAATGTCCCCGATTCTATTTTAGGGTTGAGCCCTCAGGATGCTCACTGGTCGCTCCACGTTCTTTTATATATATCAATGAGGAAAATATCAAACTACTCTATCTTTACCAAATATCTGCCTTATTTTTTAAAAAATAACAAATTATCTAGTGAATATCTTAAAAATAATAATAAAAAAATATTATTATTGTTTAATCACTTTGTTTTTTTTTTTTTGTAGTTGATTTTTGCAGTCAAAAAGATTTTTAGAATTGTCTATCATTTTTGAACTATTAATAATAAAAAATATTATTTATTTAATAATTTTTATAAATCCCTCAAATATCTATGAGACTTTGATTAATAACATTTAAATTTAAAAATTATAAAATTAATATTTTGATTGTATTTTTAATGTAAGTTAATTAATAATAAAAAATTATTATTTTCTTTTAATATTTTTTTTTAAATTCCTCAAATATCTATGAGACTTTGATTAATAACATTTAAATTTAAAAATCATAAAATTGATATTTTTATTCTTATTTTAAATATAAATTAATTAATTTAAGAATGTTAATATAATTTTTATTAAAATTTAAAAATCCAAAATGTCATACATGAAGAACATGAGGTCATAATAAAACAAAGTGGTGCAATGAATCTTCATATTACTAACAATAATGAAAACGTTACTGGATAATACAAATGTTTACACCCCAGCTCGAAAGCATGGCCACCACTTCTCAAGGCCAAACCACTACTGAATCAGTGTAACAGACAATAAAAGAAACAGAATGATCCTCAGTTCATCTCCTCTCTCCCTATCAATCTCCTTCAAAGCTACATGCTGTTCTCATCAAACTCCACTCAATGCACCAACTACAGCACCATCCCAGCTGCTTTCAAATGAAGCGTCTTGTAAAAGCAAATTCTGTTCCTGTGGAAGAAGGCATTTTATGGAAGCAGCAGCAGCAGCTTTACTCCCGCTTAAGCCTTCCACCGCCTCTGAATTACCTGCTGACTCCATGGTACTCCTATCTGTAGGCAAATGTAATAACTCAGGGAATTTACATTTTCAAGTAGTTAAAGTGAAAACTTTTCTACGTATATACAGGCTATGTTGAATAGGGTTCATCCTCCAAGGCCGGATTGGTATGAGGAGTTCTATGCCTCGGTTTTGAATACACTCATGGACTCTTATGAGGCAGAGGTTAGTGCACGTTTTAGGTGAATAATTAATGAATTTTCCTAACTTGAATATGATGATTTCTCTTCTCTTTGGTAAGATTGCAGATTACAAGTCAGGGCTCTTCGGTAATTTGAGGGGAAAGGCCAAGAAAGTGTTGGAGATTGGAATAGGCACAGGCCCTAATCTCAAATACTATGCAAGTGATTCTGATGGTCTCCAGGTTTTTGGCGTGGACCCCAACAGAAAAGTGGAGAAGTATGCGCAGGCGGCGGCAGTTGCTGCCGGTTTGCCTCTCAGAAACTTCAAATTTATACAAGCAGTACGTATTCTGATAATGATTAACGGAGAAGATTCAATTTTGACACTGTATTTCATCATTGAATTGATAGCATAGGAACTTTATCATGTTGCCTTTAAGAAACTTTAAGTGAAGTTTCCCTTTTGTTATTAGGGCATGATTCCATTCTCAATTTGTTATTATGTTGATCATCATTTTAAGTGGTTCTTTGCATATTGACGGTTTCAAATTACTTACTACAGGTTGGGGAAGCAATTCCACTGAGTGATGCATCGGTAGATGTAGTTGTTGGGACACTTGTGCTATGTTCAGTTAAAGATGTTGGCATGACACTACAAGGCAAGTTAGCTGAGTTTTAAGGCTTTTTATTTCTTTTGAGATTTTCCTATTTGAAAAGTTGAAATTCATTTAGGAATTTGTGTCAGTAATCTGGGGGTTCCTATTTATCATGAGTAGATAGTGTTTGTTGCACGCTATACTTTGTTTGCTGAATTATTTATTCTCTAAATTAGAGTTGATACCAAAAGGTGGAGTCATTACTACAAATGAAAAGATAAAATTTGGATGATGTTTTGAAATAAAGGTTTACATGCATGATGAAAAGTAGGTTAAAATTACATATCATCATAGGATTGCAGGATGTTTCTCCCATGGAGTTTCTAGTTTTTCATTGCATTATCACTTTTTATTTAGACTATAATAGTTTACAAAGCTCAATTTGATAATATGCATCTTTTACCCTTGTCTTTAGAGGTAAAGAGGGTGCTCAAACCAGGAGGGACTTACCTATTTGTGGAACATGTGGCTGCAAAAGGTAAGCTGACTTCTTAGAATAGGTAAAACAAAAAAGAAGTCTGTGAACTACTGAATTTGTAACTGGGTGGATATGCTTAATTTGTCATTTGATTGCTATTGCTGTGGTTCTGATGATGGCAGATGGAACACTTCTTAAATTTTGTCAGAGTGCTCTTGATCCTATACAGCAGACAGTTGCTGATGGTTGTCACCTTACAAGAGAAACTGGAAAGTACATATCTGAAGCTGGCTTTTCAGAACTAGAACTTAATATGGCATCCTTGTCTAGTGCCTCACTGTTGAGTCCTCATGTGCATGGAATAGCCTCCAAGTAGCAGCATAAAACAAGGAGTCAATCAAGTTGGCCTTGTTGATAATCAACTACTCACGAGTATCTACAATCAGTCCTCAGCTTCCTTTCTATCAGAATCCAAGTTTTTCACATGCTTGGCGTTTTGGACGCCTGGGATTTTTGGTGAGAAAAAAATAACATATATTTGATCCTGGCTAAGCTTATCTTATGTATATAAAATTTAATCCTTTAAGCCAGCTATCTCAAAATGGCTGAAATAATGATCAATGATCCTTCCATCATGGACATATTTTAAATGCTAAAGATTATCGGCTTGTTAACAGATTGCTTTGGTGTATATTAGATAAAACAACATATGAGACAAGTCGAGGCGTTTGCAGCTGGACCCAGTAATATTCTTCCACAATTGCATGCTATTCTGGTATTCTAAACTATGTATCTTCTCGCCAACATTCATTATTTTGGTTTTTTATATAGTTCAACTGCCCGCGCCAGCCCCTAAAACAAAACTCTTGTTGAAACCAAAAATGTTGAGAGATGTTAGTTTGGCATAAGGGGCTGTCGAAAAAGCTTAAGTGTAAGTGTGCCTTTGTGGAATTATTTGGGTTTGTGAGGGCATCTAATAATTTTTCATTGACCAATTTTACAATGAAGGAATAGTAGTGTGACATGGTTAGGTGAGCCTCCATTATATTATATTTCCTCCCAATATAATGATTCCGCCGCCTTGGTACTTGAAAAGACATTTCACCTAAACCAAAACTATAGCCATGGCCCAAGCCTAAACACTATGATTTGGTCCAACTACTAAGAGTATATAATATGTTATAATAGTATGTATAATTTATGCACGTTCACATGCTCGTACATGATTAACTTGAAATTTATTTTCAATTTTAAATAATTGGATAGCATGAATACAATCATTTTCAGGTATCAAATAATTTGATATGATTCGATGATTGTATTCCTGTACTTTTTTCATGGTATCATCTTTTTGCGACTTTTTCGTGTCATCCAAAACAAAAAATGAGATAGAAGATAAAAAAATAAAAATAAAATACATGAGGAACAATAGAAATACAGAAAAATGAAGGACATGAATGCAAATAGGAACTTAAATAAATTAATTTCCCTCTCTCCGATAAATTAGGGTTTTCAATTCCCTCTTTAAAGGATCAGTTGTCAGTCTGTCACGCACGTACGCTCGCATGCACGCACCCACCAGCACTTCCCGGAATGCCGCTCCGCTCACTCACAATCGTAACTCGTAAGTCCGCTCAATCTTCTCTATGTATCTCACTCAAAAGTTTCTTTGTTTCTCAGTTTTTTGGGGTTTTGAACGCATTTTGGTAGCTAATTTCATCTCTTTCAGGGATTTTTATCTCGGTTAGCTCACTGCACTTTTTTGATTTTTTTATTTTGGTTAATTAGTGTTCAAGTTTGCTGAATGTGGTATTGTGGAGATAGCAAATGTATTTTTCGTTTTATTTATAGTTACTAGCATGGTAATTCATGCATTTATTAATTAATTAATTTACGACTAGTTTCTTTCATTATGTTTCGTTAGAGTTTCTTAGAGGGAATTTGATGTAGATTTTTGAAGATAGAGTTCATTGTAACTGTTTGTTAGTAGCTTACTGTGTTAATCTTGATTTCTGCTAGGTTTTTCGACGAGGGTCGAAAGGATTTTCAAAGAAAGCCTGTTTTCTGAGAAGAAATTCAGCATCTAGTTACTCTTAAGCTGGATGTGTTAAGTCATTTTATCTGAAACTAATTGTGCTGCTATTGTGCATTCTGTTAAGTAAATTCGGTTAGATACAGTGCGATTTATTTCTATTGATAATGGGAAAGTTATAATTGAGATGATAATTTGTATGCTATAACTTAGCCATTGTGACAAGCTTTATAATAGTTGAAAGCGAGTGCAACTTATAGTTGTGAGGTTTATAGAAAATAGCTAAGACGGGGTCGCTGTGTTGTGTGGCTGCAAGGCCACATGGGTCAAATGCGACCAGTAGGGACTGGTCCATGGGTCAACATGAGCCTTATTGGCGAACTAATACAAGTTTCTCACCACCTCCATCAAGATGGGATTTTCGGTTCCAATCTGAAGGGCTGCCATATGGCTCTCACGATGGCATTCCGTTTTATGGTTCTTCCACATCATCAAACAGTAAAGAAAGCAAGAACTTGCTGAGAGGGAATCTTCTTTATAATAATCAGTTCTCGGCATCTGGGAGTTCTGGGCTGTTCTTAAGTAGTGCTTCCGACGTTTCTCAGGGTCCTCAGTGGACTCCTCCGGCAATACAGGAAATCAGTATTGATGATTATGAAGCTCCGTCAAGGAGAGGTAATGTGACATAATAACTATTGCATCTTCTCATTATTGGCTCATGTTAATATGTCTAACTCATTTTCTTGTTGCAACATGGATATTTTTCTTTGTAATTTTGTATGGGAGAATTTGGTCCTCTAGGGAATATTGAGCTAAATTTTTGTTTCTTAGGAGCTGGGTCTTTAAGAGATAATGAAAAGGGTGTGGCATGCCTTAACACTCTTATTAGTACTTTATGCTTCCTGTGCTCGGTTTTCCTACCAAAGTGCTTTGGCTTCACTTATTATTACTTTCTAGAACTCCTAAAAAGTGTTGGAAGGGGCGGACACATTGTTTCCTGATTAATACTATATTGTGACCTTTGAATTTGCATAACTACAGTTTACACAGATATGCCTATGTGCATCCATGTGTGCTATGTACTATTTTCCCCTATTTTCTTGAATCAATCAAAACAGAGGTTCGTGTAGAGCCTCTTTTGTATGATCTATGTCGACCAATAATTATCCCCAGCTTCCGTAGGTCCTAGTTATGCAGAAAATTCAGCATCCTACCTTGAAGAGAGGAAGAAACTTCTGTAGGTTGGATTTCAAGTGCCATTGTCTTATGTTTTTAATTAGAGACCAAGAATCCTCCTTTTACTTGCAAACTAGAGAAATGGAACCTTATTTTTAGCCTAAGCTCTGCATTTTAGCTACCTTCTGAATTCCTTTGTGAGTTTAGGCAATATTTTTTGTTTCTTCTTTATTTACTTAGTGTTATCTTGCAAGAAATTTGAAGTGCATTATAAAATTTACAAAGAGTTGAATCATCTTAATGTATGACCACTTACAAGGTCTTCTTGCTTGCTCAAAGGGATTTCATATTAAAAAGAGCTATAACATGTCTGAAATATTTTGGTTCAACTTTAGTCAATGTTGTATTTGCTAATTCTGTCATTACTTTCAAGACTTGTTTTTCCCTTTAAAAAAAAAAAAAGTATATACAGATGTTATCCTCCCTATCCTCAAAAAAGAAAAAGTTTCTGATACAGTATTCTCTACATTTGTTAGTTTCATCTTTCTCTACATTTTAGCTACCTTCTGAATTCCTTTGTGAGTTTAGGCAATATTTTTTGTTTCTTCTTTATTTACTTAGTGTTATCTTGCAAGAAATTTGAAGTGCATTATAAAATTTTCAAAGAGTTGAATCATCTTAATGTATGACCACTTACAAGGTCTTCTTGCTCGAAGGGATTTCATATTAAAAAGAGCTATACATGTCTGAAGTATTTTGGTCCAACTTTAGTCAATGTTGTATTTGCTAATTCTGTCATTACTTTCAAGACTTATTTTTTCCTTAAAAAAAAAAAAAAGGTATATACAGATGTTATCCTCCCTATCCTCAAAAAATAAAAAGTTTCTGATACAGTATTCTCTACATTTGTTAGTTTCATCTTTCTAATCTCCACCCTCTGATGCCCCCCCACCCACCCACACACACACACACACACACACACACAAAAAAGGCTTTGTTGTCAGAATTTTGGATGTGGTAGAGTTTTAAAGTATTTTAAAAGATTTCATTGTTCAAATATGTATGCTTCTTCGTGTCCTTCATTTGGCATCTCTAGTCTTATGTATTAACCTTAGATAAATTATGTAACCGTTTGTTTTTGTTAGTTGTACCCATGAAACTCCTCAATTTCATAACAAGGATTATTAAATTTGATATATGGCTCATAACATAAGAGATCTCATATGGATTTTGTCAAAGTTGTTTGTGTATCCTCTGTTAACATGTTATTAAAATACTAATATTGCGAAGAGGCCAAAATTTTTCAACTCACGTCTTTGAAAAATTTGTTATATAATATGTTTTAGGATTCTCAAGTTTTGCAACAGGGCATAATATGTTATCTTTAGAGATTGCTGTGTATGCTGACTGGTAATTTTGGACATGAAGTATTCTGAAGTTTATTACGCTAATGATGGACCAAATTTTTGTTGAGCTTTTCAAGATTGTTTGTAACTCTTCATAACCAGCTGCTTTCCTGAATTGAGGGGGAAAACAACCTGTTTATCTCATTATTGTCTGTTTTTTTTTTTAATGTTATATTATTTTAATGTTGTTTCCATTTCTTTAATTAACTTTTTGTTGCTATTTTTCCTTAGATCCAGTCCTGAGGCAATTTTCTTTTACTCCCACCATTGAGGTACTGCTTTCTTGATTTGTCTTTGCTGTTTAATTGACTTGTCTCCAGAATTTGTATTCCTTATTGGCTTTATATTCTTTCAGGGAACCTCCATAAATCCAGATAGCAGGGTCTCCACATCATCACACTCAGATAGTAGCGAGTCTGAGCCAAGAGCCAAGTCATGCACATCCTCCAATCGCAACTTTTCAAGTCGTCTTTCCTTTATGTCCAAACCTATTTACCCATTGTCCTTTCCCACTCAAACTCCTGTTAGAGAAGCGACTGACTCTGCAGCTACTCCTTTTTCGGACTATGATGGTTCCACTTCACTAAGAGAGGCCCATCATTGGAGCAGTGCCAGCAGCAGCATTGACTTTGCGGATATCTCAGAGCCCTTTGAGTCTGAAAGCTCTGTTCGATCATGTATTCCATCAGAAGGTTTTAAATGTGGATTGTGTGAAAGATTTCTAACACAAAGATCACCTTGGAGTTCCCGACAGATTGTGAGAAGTGGAGACATGCCAGTTGTTGGGGTTCTTTCATGTCGTCATGTTTTTCATGCAGACTGTTTGGAGCAGGCAACACCAAAGTCACATAAAAGTGACCCTCCTTGCCCTTTTTGTGTCAGATTGCAGGAGGAAAATTCCCCTGATCAGCAAATTCTTACCAGGCTTAGGAATGGTTTTACAAGGCCTAGACCATCTTGCGAGGATGGGCAGTCGAGGCCTTGGGGTTGTGCACAGGTAGGAGATTGTGTTGAAGGGGCTGTGCATCTACCTCCACGTAATACTATGTTATTGCTTAACCGAAATCGCATTAAGAAAAACCTTTCTTTGAAGGGTAATTCAAGTAAGGAATTTCCAGGTAAGTTGAGGAAAAATGGTGCTTCCTCTTCGCAACTGTTCATTGGTAAATCAGTTGAGCAGGGAGTAGTTGGATGCTCAAAGACGACAGCAGGCCCAAGCATGAAGAAGTGATGCTGATACGGTGGATGATTATAAGAATGAATTGATCGTTTTAGTGGTGGCTTTTTTTGGTTGCAAATTCCTGATTGATTAAGTTTTACATTAGCACATTAGGTTTCTGGTGTGTGATATTTGAATAACCACAAAATATGTATATAATGGTTTTCCATTATTAGTGATTAAAATTAAATTTGGAAGTACTCGAGCGTATGTTTCTCACGTTGCGTTCCTCTTGCGCTTGATGTTGGACGAAACCTCTCAAACTAAAATTATGTTCTTTTGTCCTGCCAAGTTGATGAAGCATTATTGAAAGATGGATTGCTGTCTAGTTGAAGGTTGATAAGCTAATAGAATGGGATATCAGCAGTTATCTTCCATGTTTTAACAAGATGCACGCTCACTGGCAGCCCATTGAGACAGAATTCTCATCGATCCTGATAATCGGTCCTGTTAACATAATACACCCTATATAATTTGCATAAGTTTACCCTTCTGATTACTGATAAACAATCATGTGGATGCTTCTAACTTGTAAATCCTGGTTATCCAACTTCTTGTGATACCGTGAAGGGACAGCTTGGATTCACAAGTGCCAGTATTATATAGCGATGATTGTAACTTAATTATTAGTGCCAACGAGACGTACATAAACAAAACAAAAAATCGTATTGCCCACTCCCAAATTTTAGAGGACAAAAACCAAGAATATCTTGTGTACTGAAGCCGTTGCTAATCAATCATAACTGAGTTGAGTAGTGTTGTACTTCGAGTACTGGGTGATGCCCAGCTAAAAGTAGTGGTAAAATATTCCCGAGTATATGACTACTTTGTGAGTTGAATTATAATGTATTATCCTCATTCCACACCACAATGTTGCCACAACTTTGGAAACTCTTAATGATCAAGTTTCAAGTACTTCTATGGTATTCTTGTATTCTTTCACTTAATATTTCCTACTTTACAGACTTTTATTCGGTTTTGGTAGGTGAGGTAAAAAGTTTGGCTAAACTGAACATGGTGCAATTCTTAATTTGCGACATTAAAGCCTGCACAATTTGGCCCCTTTGGAAGCTTGCAAATTGGGTACTTGAGCATCAAGTCAAGTCATTAATGGATATTGAAACGCTGAGAGATTTTATTAACACTTACCATTTGTTTAAACAAATAAAAGAAAGAGAAATGAAGAGAAACAGATGTGCATAATTGAAATTGATGTATCATGAAACAGGATTATAAAAAATATTAATAATAAAACACACTCTTATTAGAGTGAAAAAGACAAATCATTTTGACAACATATGGGCCTTACTTCAAACTCAAGAAAAATTCATTATCCAGATCAATGCTCTACTGTCCCTGTTTGCATAAAACATATGGACCAGCATGTAACATGTTGCATACTTGCTATCAAGGTTTACATCAGTGCGCAAGTATCTATCACACTCGAACCAAGTCATGGACCATTTTGTGTTCTTTTTGATCATAAGGTTCATTTTCACGATTAAATTAGAAAAGGTCAGAAGCCAATCTCCATAGCCACTAGAATTTGACAGTGGTTTATTGGAACATGTATAGAGGCTATGCAAGCTGACCATCCTTTCCCCACAATCATGTGCTCTGTTTGTATTTCCCAAGACAACTGCACATTGTACAAGCAGCATAAATCAACTTGGATCTTTCATGGGGCTGCCCTATATTTGCAAGTCCTTTTGAAACCATGACCATTTTACAATTGGGCCCTGTTGGACAGTGACTTGGGTATCCTCCCTGCTCACATACACCCCCATGTTCTACCCATTTTGTCACTTTCTACCAATGTGCCATAGTGGCAATAACCCTTACCACTAGAAGATAAACTTAGGATGGAGACACTTCATTCAAGTGCATCCACTTAGTCTTTTTATTATATCTCTTGGCCCTTTCTTGCAGCCACTGGTTCATGAGACTGTAAGGTAAAGATATTAAAGTTGTGTGGAAGAAAAATTTACTCTCAAATATTAAGGATATTCAAGAATAACCTCATAATGGACCACTACAGTTAAGGAGGTATCCCAAGTTGGACCATTCTAGCACTGATAATAACCTGCAAAGTTGTAAAAGGAAATCAACAAAACTTGATCTTTTATTATAACTTGTGGCAGATTGTGTGACAAATCCTCCTAACCATCATCAGAAATGTCATAAATATGCTTGAAATTGTTATTTAATTTCTGTGACGAAGGGTTGTTTTGCTGGTTGAACCAGGAATGAACATAACGACCCATATTTATTGATTTAAAGCATAATAAATATGTTTGGTCCATCATACCTTTAATTGAAAGGAGAAAAATGAGAGGAACATGGTGAGAAAAATCAAAGCTAAATCTTCTCATATTTAATTTTAAATCTCCAATTCACCACAATAGCAATTATTGATTACACCCCAGTGTGATCTTCTGTAGTTTCACTCTCCATTGAGATTAAAGGATTCTGCTTTTTGACCAACTTTCACACTCAAATACAACAAAAGCAAGTAATTTTTATTTGAATTACTTTCATATGTGAAGTAAATGCATAGAAGTGAGATCTTATATGGAAGAAAGGGGTACGTAATTAAGGCCATAACTCTAAAGTAAGCATGTGAGCACCATGTGCGGGAGGGGCCATAAACAGCTTTACATCAGTACTCAGTATCACGTAAAAGAAATTTCTTATCAAAAACCTGTAGAGCTACAACATGTTGGTCCCAAGATGGTGAGACTGTTCCCAAGCTGAAGAATAAATCTGCTACTCTAATTAATAACCTAACTTCTCTAGTGAGTTGCTTCTCACTTGGGTTTTGGATGTCCCATATTCACAGGATGAAAGGCTACAGCCAGGGCTGAAAAGTGCTTATTAAGTTATTAAAAGGAAGTGGCCAAGTGGGGTTGCTTTTATATTTACTGCCTCATACCCTCTTGTGACATTGTCCATTGAAACATGACTTTGTTTTAATATTCTCATTAAGTGCTTGCTAACCCAACAGATCAAAGTTGGAGCCAGTTACACTCAATCAACAAAAGATACAGAGATACAACATCATGCTTACGCATTCCATGCAGAGATTTTCATTTTCTGAGATTAAGAATATGTGAAGATTAACACTCTTAAACCATGAGATTAAACTAGAAAAGATGAATATTTTAGTCTCAATTAAGCTTGGTTTAGTCTGAAGCAGAAAGTCTTGTACTAAGTAAAAATGGGTTTACAGTTATTACCATAAAAGATTGGGGTGAAAATCAATTCAATTTAATTTCAAATGTGTACCCAGGGCAGTTGCAGCATGGGAGGCACCATGTTTTTGGGTTGCGAGGAGGTGAAAATCTGCAACAGTGACTGTACTGAAGCTCAGTTAATTGAGCTGATAGGCACCAGAACAGCTAGTCCAAGCTATTTATGATAAGGGCCGGCGTGAGTTGGGTACATGGGCCAGCAACTTGCTGTACATTTGCACATGGGTCTCGCCATCACATGGTGTACGAATTGTTCCCCGGATGGAGATTCTTCTTAACCAAAACCAACTTCACGACGTGGAATTACCCCTTGTCAAGTATTATCAAGACACAGAAACTTGTTTGATGTCTGCACATTCAGAATATGGAAACTAATGCTTTCACTTAACGCTCACGATGCTTACATGAAAACAACAATTCTGCCATTTGTAGGACTAATATACTTTAAAAAGTATAGTGGTTAATACAATATCTTCATATTAGGTCAGTGGTAATCTTATCTTTTTTTTTTTTAATTAAAAAAAAAAGACCCCATTATCATAGCATTTCCCTTTAATAATTATGCTTCCAAATACTTTTCACAAGATGTTTATATCATCAAAAACACTCTTTAACACATTTAAAGTTTGAGATGATTATAAATCATTCTTACGTTGTTAAAAATCTCAAATAGTGCTATTTCTTCACACCAGTAAAACGTTTAAAATGTCTGTTACCTATCATTGTGTTGTACCAATTGAAATGAAGGCATTAGTAAAATGTTTAAAATGTATATGGCCTTCTCGTTGTGTTAAATCAATCAAAATCACTTCTTTTTTTCCAACTGTGATCATAGACGTCCTGCTCCCTTTTCAATACCCATCACATAATTTAACCATTAGAGTTCATAAATAGTATCTTCCAATGTAAAACATTGCTATGGTAAATGGCCTCACTCTCACCATATTAGTACAATTCAATGCCTCCTATTATGATTATTTATTTTTGTTATTTGTTGAACTTAGATTTTAAAACATTTTGAACGACGCGAAATGGGTCTTTGAACTATCTAAAGTTGAAACATTTGTTCATAGAAAATGTTATATCTAATCATAATTATCACTTCAAACTTGTAATGATTAGGCATTGTATGAACGCAGACTCGCAGAATTTACAGCCTCGGTAGAAAATCAACTGACCAAAGATGGCCCATCGGCCCTTAACTGAGCCCCCACCTCTGAAAAGGGGGGGCCCCTGGGCCGTGCCATGCCAATGTTGTACGTTGCGAAAGATCAAGATCGAGATCAAAATGAAGCTCCCGATTCAAAGATGAGATGTTGGATCTTCATCAATGACTTGACCAGGGGGGCCCCTTAGCTTCTCTACCACACACCTGTACGCAACTCTGATCATCGCCAATGATGTTTCACGTGATGGCATGCTCAACGTTCTTCTCCTGCTTTTAACCAAATTAATCAATTCACTGTTTACTCGCTCAAAATTGTCAATTTATCATAAAACACCGTCACATACCCATAAGGACAAATTTTCAGAAAATTTTAACTTGGAGAGACCCGAGTTGACCAAAAATAAAATAAAATAAAAAACATATTTGATTTCGATACTATATGTCACCTCAACATTAATAACGCTAACATGGGTTATGTCATGAAATTTTGACATAACCCTTTTACGATATAGAATAATAATAGTAAGTCATAACCATTTTGGTGTCTCATTTGAAAGCGAGCAACTTCTACCTCTTGAAATTTGGCAAAGATTAGAAGTCATGTAGTTATCAATCATGATCGTAATAAAGGCACAGTTGAAATTTCCAGCTCGAAAATATTCTACAAGATGGTATTTTTTATGACTTTTGTTTAATGGTGTTAACCATTCAAAGATTTCTATTTGAAATCATGATTCAAATGCCCTGCGAGGAGTTGAAGTAATAGCATGAAAGAGGAAATTTGGGGTAAGCCAAGCCATGCTTCTTGTCATATCTAATCATGATTAATTATTTTAATTAAACCAAGTCCGAAGTGGGTGTTGCGTGTAGTCGATTGTCTCCAAACTTTTTGCTATGCCAAATTGGCAAAGATTCAAAGCAAGCTTAAGCCTTAACGTGAAAGAGTCGATGGGTTTATATTAAAAAATAAAATACCCACGATTGAGAAAATGAAAAGCAGCGAGGACAGGATCCATAATAAAGCGATTTAACAACGTTTGTAGCCTGTTGTGTCGGTAACAGCAATTAAAAATGATGATCAAATCAGACGGTGCTTAATGGCAAAATCATCAACAACAACAGCAACAACAACCCTTTTATTTATTCCTTCCCTCTCGTTGAATTAAATGACAAGTACTCTTCTTTTAACGGTTCTTGGAAGTCTTCAAGGCTTTGCCAAACCATGAGAATTTTAAAAGGGCTTTTCACCAAATATAGCAGGTAGTTGGAAGTGCTTTTAGGGGCATTTGTTAGTGCTTTCAATTCTGCTGTTCAAAAGCATCCAAAGGGTTGTTTATGAGAGGTAGTTAGGTTATCTACCGAAGGCAGTTAAGAATAAGACACAGCATATCTACTACCAAGATACAGCTCTCACTTTTCTAGGCAGAAATTCCCTTGATCACGGCCATTTCATATCCCTTCCCACACGCCCTATCAAAGCGATTGGCCTCAAGAACTTGGGAAATTTTATGGTGGAACTTATATCACAAACATAAATATGTGATGAATTCATGTACTTAATATGAAACCACCGTATCGTGATTTGAGGTCTAATTAATGAAATTTCTGATGGGTTCCAAGAAGATCTGTAAGAGAAGAAACAAGAATTGTACGCGCGAGGTGTAATGGTGGGAACGCGGAAGAAATTAGCTGAGGTTTGTGATATTACAGCTTTTTGCATGGAGGTTTAACGTTTTCTTCAGAATGAAATCTGAGACTTTATTCTCTCTGTGGCTACTAGTTAAATTGTGATAAGGACAGCACCCATAAATCAAAACCTAATTGGATATCTTTCGTCTCTTTCTTTCTTTATCACACTTTATTTTGAATTTTCTTATCAGGTAATAGTCAACCACTCAACTTGGTGCTATGTGATTGGGAAAGTGTTAGTGCCATAATTACATGCTTAAGCATATGGATGACTACTTTCACAACACACCACATGGGGGGTGAAGAGACATGGAGAAAGAGAGAAGAAAAGAATGTGACACTTTTTGTTCAGCAAGATTTGATTTGATAGAGGCTTAAAGTCATATTGAGATTCGATTCATCACAAGAATAAGTACAATGATCCAGTAAAAACAAGAGAGAGGGGGAGAAAGTGGGATTATTTAAACAATTGGGGTCCTCCAATTCTTTTTATCAAAATATAAGAAGAATGGTCCCCTTTTATACGATTTTTTCTTAATTTTTAGCTAAGATTAATAGATGATTCTTTTATCAATTATAATAGATTGACGGATGTAATACCCATTAGATTTATAAAAAACGTATCTGTTATGCAATAAATGAAATAAGAGAAGAAAAGGGGAAGAAATCACACACGAATTTAAGTAGTTCAGCTATGAGTATACGTCCACTGTGACAGCAAAAGTATTCACCATTTTAAATTAGGGTTACATCAATAGATAGATATAATAAACCCTAGTTCCTAAAATATCTAAAATACCCTTACCATACCGCGAGGGCTTCGCTCTCGCACCTCCCACCCATATATTTCTTTACCGCTCAAACGTGTTAAACTGAAAGACTAGTTGTTATCGCACTGTTCTAACAACTAGACACCTTTCACAATTGTATAACATATGAGCCATATCCTCAACAGTATCTATACGTGGTTCAATATTTCATATATTTTTAATATATATGTTTAAGATATATAAGATACTGTTGCTATTAGCTAAAATTATTGGGGAACTTGATTTACTAATAAAGTTAAATGAAGAAATAAATATATTTACAGAAGCATGGTATGATGCGTTGGTCAACAGTAGATATGATTTATGCACTTGACTTGTAGTTGCAGGGAGAATCAAAATGCAAGGAGTGAATCAACCAGCAACAGGGAAAGGTGAGGAGAAACATAAAAGCAACAAAAATCTACCAGGCCACGGTATCTCGTGGACAGAATAAAATATAGAAGATGGAGGGTCCAGATCGAATTGTAAAGTTGCAGACAAAAACGCAACAGAACAGAGCAGTGAAGGAATGGGCACTGCTGAAAAGGAAGTTGGGGTCTTCGGTAGTTTAAAAAGACAAGTTGGTTATTGCCGTTGAAACTCTCAAAAAACAAAAACCAAAAGCAAATATCTTCATCAATTTTCTAAATTACCAATTTCTCCCTCTGTATTTTTTATGATTTTATTTTCTAAAATTAGAAATTGAAACATTGAAAATCTTTAAGGGTTTCAAATTAATTTTTAAGTTTTAATAATTTTTTTAAATATCTATATATTTCTTTTAATGCAGCCCACAAAACTTTGCTATTTATTTATTTATTTTTAATTTTGCCTTGAAAAGTCGAGATTTGAATGGGATGTAGAGGGAAGATTGTAAATTGACAATAAGTTTGAACATCTGATATGATATAGATTTGGATGTCTTTACGTTCAGCTGCTTTTTACTGACAATTGTATGGAAGAATCTGACGTGAAAAAGAAAATTCAAAAATAAAAAGTAGATAGAAGGCAAATGGGGTTTGAGCAGTAAGAATGAAGCCAAGGGTTGCATGTGCAGCTGCTACATCGGCGCAGTTAAAGCAAAGGCAAATTGCAAATCGCTTTCGAGGGTAAATTCACAAGTCACAAGTGGTACTGGTACTAGTGGTAGCGGTGGATACCTTGAAGGTCCCCCACCATTCAGAATCCTTTTGTAGCTAAGCTAGGTTGAGTTGTAGTAGTTTTACCGGAACAAGACAAACGTTGCCTTACCAGTCCCCCCTTTCTGGTTATTTGATTAGTTTGTAATAAATTATGCACCTAGCTAGGAAAAACAACAGATGCAAATGGTCAATAAATTGTTTTTCCAACTCTTTCCTTTGAAATCAACGTAACAACCCAGAGGTGGTAACCAAATTCTTCAAGTTAAGGGTTTCAGTTGCAGGCGCAGCAGACTTTCAAATTGCCTTTGTGTGACTGCACTAGTGCTTTGACCCTCTTGGGAGTTGTGATAGGTGGGTTATCTTGGCACGAGCTTGACTTGATTTTTGGGCAAACTAGACCACGCTTAGTCCCTTCATTGGCTAGATGTGGGGCTATTTCTATCTCCTTTGCCGCCCAAAGCTTGCCCTGGAAATAACCACATCAAAAGAAGTAAACCTCTTGTTTCGGACTTTCAGTCAATATTTGTGTAAAATTCTGATTTTTTTTTTTCTGGGTTACTTCCAAGTTCCAAAAGCTTGAAGACAAGCTCTGGTGACTAGCTAGTCATATGCAGGATTAAAATACTGAAATGTCAATGGTTATAAATTCAAAACAAAGAGAAAAAAGACACTGGAAAAACCAAGCATTTCCAAGGAGGGTTAAAAATTGATTTAAATTTGTAGATTCTTTCAAGTCAAAGAACACTACGATCTCTCAAACTTTCACCACTGATTCAACACTTTGTACTCTTCCTATAGTTGGTTGCTGCTGATTAAGCTAATTGATTATTTAATTCACTAATAGCGAGAATCGCGGTCCTGTTATTTCGGCAATCAATTCATAATCCAACTTATCACTGTCCATGCAGATTTCGTCTTGAATTAATATAATTACATGCAAGACATTTGAGATAGAGTCCAGCTCAAGGTGATCAGCCACACGTGTCTGAGTTTGTCTTGTCCACCCTGCCATTTCAACTTTTAAATCTCATGTAGTTGTAACAGAATTAATGAAAAATTTTAGTGGGATTTTTTGAGATTGTGCAATGCTCTTCAATTATTAGGTAGTTCAAAAAAAATGCCATCACCCTCGCAACTAACTATCTGCTTGCTTTATATGTTTCTCTTTTGAAAGAGTACTTTTTGTAGCAATTGAGCATGTTAAGTTGCACATCATGAACTTCCATGATAATAAATTGGGAACTTGGAACCCATCAAAAGAGGACGTTTAGAGTACTGTTTTGTGTTGGTGGAGATGATGACCTTTAATAAAAGTGAAGGAATGAATTTTCCAATGTATAAGAAGAAATGTGAGTCAAAATATGCTATTAAATTCTTTTACCAGAAAAGATTTGGTATTAAATTCACCCTATCAAGTCCTACTAAACGGCTGCATAATCAAAGGCACTGACGTGAAATGTCGAGGGATAAATATGGCTGTTTTAAAATGCAAAAAGAAATTGTGACCGAGGATGAGAAAAATACTAAATTTCAAAGTTAACAGAAGTTAAATGAAGGTCGGATATAAACAAAGGAGAGAAAAGGGTAAATTGAGGCAAATGGGCGCTGCAGCTGCTTCTGCTTGCATGTGGGCATGGAAGTTTATGAGCCATTAAGTGCCTAAAACCGCTAGGACCCACTTGGAATTTCCCGCTAAGAGAGCTACGAAACCACGCGGTTCGAGGCCAGAAAACTGCCTTACAATTACACATGTGCCTTGTTTTCACTATCACAAATACTCTACACTTTGTGCCTATAGCATAGCAGTTTATGGTCCCAACAAGCTTAAAAGTGTTAGTTAAGGTAAGATGATGGTTCAACAGTGAATATTAACTGCGCATAACCCCTTTCAAAAAATCTATAAATTCCACCTCATCCCCCTCATTATCTTCACTCACCTGCCTCACATTTTCTTTCTCTTTGCTCTACTTTTGAGTTCACAATATCTTCCTGTAATCATCTTGTCTCTCCTCTCTTTCTCTTTCTCACACGCGCACACATTTCGTTTATGTTAAAATATGAACTACTAAAACAATGTTACAAGTTTTGAACTTGGGAAATGCTGAAAAATGTTGACTTGTCTCTGCAGGAAAATGGCTCTTGCTGGATATTTGTTTGTAGGTTTACTTGCAATGGTCTCATCTGTTAATGCATATGGAGGTGCTGGGTGGACTAGTGCACATGCCACTTTCTATGGTGGTGGTGATGCTTCAGGGACAATGGGTATGCAGTTTACTGAAGCAAGTATTTTTCTTTATAAATGTTCACAAGGCTTGAACTTTTTGCTAATTTGGTTAATGATTTGTGCAGGTGGAGCTTGTGGCTATGGAAACCTGTACAGCCAGGGATATGGTACTAATACTGCAGCTTTGAGCACAGCTCTTTTCAACAATGGGCTGAGCTGTGGGTCTTGCTACGAGATTAAGTGTGTGAATGACCCCAAATGGTGCTTGCCGGGCTCCATTGTGGTCACAGCTACCAATTTCTGCCCACCAAACAATGCTCTCCCTAACAATGCAGGAGGCTGGTGCAACCCTCCTCAGCAACACTTTGATCTCTCTCAGCCTGTCTTCCAACACATTGCTCAATACAGAGCTGGGATTGTTCCTGTGGCTTACAGAAGGTATCCTCTCTGCTTCCATAAACTCAAAAAAGATTTCACTTTTGTTTAGAAAAAGGCTCAAGCTCTAATGGGAATTATTGGTCTATTATAAAGTTCTGTTAAGGGCATAATTCATATCACCCCACTTGGTTATTTTGAGATCTTGGCTTACTGCACTGAGATATGAACCACTTTCTTGTTATTTACTCCAATTTCAATAGGTAGTTAATAAAGTTTTATTCATTAGCTTCCACCTTTTTCTTTAGTAAACGCGTTGTCTTAATTCTAAGTGGTAACGAGAAAATAAACGCATTTATAATTTTTTGGTGGGCTTTTGTAGGGTACCTTGCAGGAGGAAGGGAGGCATCAGGTTCACCATCAATGGTCACTCATACTTCAACCTTGTCTTGATCACCAACGTTGGTGGTGCTGGTGATGTACATGCTGTTTCCATCAAAGGGTCCAGGACTGGCTGGCAGGCCATGTCAAGAAACTGGGGCCAGAACTGGCAAAGCAACACCTATCTCAACGGCCAGAGCCTCTCCTTCAAGGTCACAACTAGTGATGGCCGCACTGTTGTCGCCAACAACGCTGTTCCTGCTGGCTGGTCCTTTGGCCAGACATATACTGGTGCTCAGTTCCGCTAGAGGCGACATTAGCAAGTCAAATATTCTACATCAAAAGTTATAGTTGGCTAGGAATTAGAATTAGTAATAGATATACTAAGCAGTATTTTTATTATGAACTGTTAGTATGTTAGGGTATATATACTACTGTCTGTGAGAGGTCAGTCTTTGGCCTTATTGGGTCAAATTGATAAAGGGCTTATTTTAAAATGGCTCTTTATCATTTTGACATAATTTCGTCATTGTTGTGGAGTGTCCCGTTCATGGAACACTTTATGATTTCTGGGGATTTTTTTCTCCTTTTTTATCTGTTGAGAGCCAGCAGATGATGACACTGGCAGAGGTGGTGTTTTACCACCCGCCACTAGTGTTTCAAATAGTCCATTTTGCTTCTTCGATTGTCTAGAAGCACTTTTTTTGGCTTGTATTTACAATTGTAATCGGCTTATGCTGAGTATGTGCTTGGTTGTCATATTGGAATTTTGCGAGACTAAGGTGTAAATTCCAATTTATTACTAGTTAATGAAAGTTTTTAAAGTATTAACTACTTTTACCATATGGTGTTTGATATTTTTCTTTTCGTGTTTTGAGTGTTGAAATCATGAGAAGTGAGATATCAAAGCAGAGTACTCTGTTGAGTTGTAAAGAAGTTCAAATTAGTGTTACTTTTATTGCCATTCAAATTTGATAGTTTCAGCATATAAATCTAAAAATCAAACTAAAAACTATACTAAATATTCAAGGTAATATTTAATAGGTTTAAAGTAACGCAAATGTTCAGGAAATTTTCTAGTCTTCAACAAAATGGTAAAGGTTAGTTCATAAATTTTAACGAATGATTTCTATAGTGGGCAAGGTCGGTTAGATGAGATGGGGATAGCAACTGAGGCACTTGCCTTAGGCTCTCCCTATTAATAGCTTGCAAAGAAAAAAGTTGATATTATTTCTTAATCATAACTTGATCTTGATGAGTGGTAGACACAAGTCACAGAAGAAAACACTTCCCAGAAAAAATTTGCAAAAAGATGATTGTTCATTTCTTTAATTTTTTATAATATTTTCTTATGCGGCTAGCATAGGTTAGATTGTATTTGCAGCAGCTGGGAGGGTTGCAAAAAGACCCGTCACCAAAACCTAGTATAGAGTAGTTAAGTTAGGTAAACTTCTGGTAATGGCATAAATACATTCATAAATTTACACTACCAATCTATGGCTTTTGCAGAAATTAAAATTAAAAAAAAAAAAATTGTCTTATGCACTCAGGGCTGAATATGCTGAAATGGGTCAGTTTCAAAGTGACAGGTATTCAATTCTCTGTAAGAATCCGCTTTCAAGTTTCAAATCCCAGCTTGTGTAAACCACATTTGAAAAATTTCCCAGAAATTACAAAGAAAGTTAGGAGCTTGTTGGTTCTGCTAGAGGCTTCAAATTGAAAATTAACATTCAGTGAGAAAGCATTGAAAAGTTTGTGCCTGGTAGTCGGTGCAGCAGGCGGTGCAGGTATTTTCCTGGAGTCTAAAAAGACGAATATAAGATAAGACATTTCACAGCAGCTACTGTATGTGCTTGCTTGTTGCTTGTCCCTTACCATCCTGTTTCTTTCAAGGCAGATTGCGCCAGGATTCATATCTCTTTAGCATGAGACCTGGAAGGGAATCTGAGATGGAAATATTACAGACAGTGACTTTTTTTTTTTTTTTGGTTCTTGGAAATTTCATATAAAATTTGTTTGATTCTTCAACAGAAATTATAATTCATGTATTGAAATTGAAGAGTTGAAAAATCCAAGGAAGTTTCCAAGCAATTTCAAAGGGGAAGCTTGTTAAATTGTAAGAAACGGAGATGGAAAAGGCTAAGCCACTCGACAAATGGGAATTGAGGAATCAATTCTTCTTCGCTCACTGCGTGTCTAACTACATGCCTTACTTTGCAACTTGTTTCTTAGCTTATCTTTATAAATTATCTTCCCATTTTTATGAGGCTAAGGTTTCTACTTTCTACGTCTCCGCTTTACTTGGTTAATATTATGGTATTCAACATCCACAAACATTTGAAGATTTATTTTTCTAGGAAATTTCCAGAAAAAAAAAAAGATAATAATTATTATATTTAAAAAAAATTAAATATAATGATTAAAATTTAACAACTCCATAGATTGATAATTTTTTTGAGCTATTGAGCTGTCAATTGTTAAAAGTCAAAACTAAAAAAACGTTGTAGAGTTATGACTTTTTGAATTTGTAGTTTTTTTAATTTTTTTTTTTTAAGAATTGCTCATTTTTCAAAAATTGTTTCTAATTTACAACTATTTTTAAAATTAATATTTTCTTGATTACCATGAGAGTATTTAATAATTTAGGTAATGCTTTTTAAATAATAAATAAATGAAATTATAATCAGACTTAAATATATATATATATATATATATATATTTTTTTTTTTGGGTTTAGAAATCGGAGATGGAAGATGGAGGGTGGGTCATCTGTATGGGTATGGACACGACAGAACCAGCCTACCTTGAGCCACGTGACTGAGTTTTCTCATGCTTTGTCTAGTCGAGCTTTGTCAGTCCACTCCACGACAAGATGCGCACGTGTCACGATCAGACAGCATCAAAAGGCGGGATAGATATTATCTCACCACGGACACAGCCACGCCAACAGCGTACGTGTTGCGGCTTCTTTACATCTCGACAGATGACCCATGTGAGTCGCCGCATATTTCGTTCACCACGTGTCTCTTTTTGCTTCGCCAATTGAATGGACGTACCAGATCTCATCAAATTCATATGCTGGATAGAAGTATAGACTTATACGACACGACACTACATGAATTTAGAGCTAGCAAATTCCTGAGAAAATCTGTCTCATACCACCTACGCATTAAGTTGATCGACCAAAATACGTTTTGAGAGTCTCAGAAATACTTTGATTGGTCAACTATACATACAACAACGATTATAAGATTACCAAACTCCTTGATTAATAGAACCGAAAATCAAGAAAGGTGAAGAAACCAAATCAGAAATCTTCCGGGTCAAAACGTTACTCCTTTAGTAGTGTAAATTCTTCTCTGCCCCAGGAACGTGTTGCTTTTGTCAAAGTAGAGATAATGAAGGTACATAAGGGGAACATGGGTCTATCAACTGGTCCTTCTCAAAGAAAGATAAGAAGGATCCACACGGTGGGAAAACATGACCTTTGCGGTTACTTGGAAGATAAAACTTTCAAATTTTTGTGTGGATATTCTCATATATATATATATATATACACAATACAATTAAGCTGCTGTTGAAGATCCTAGTTAGGACCATTTGCATTGTATTGTGTGTTGACAAGATTAAGACACCCTCAATCTCATTTAAAAGTTAATACTTTTAACAACTGTATTACAGAGGGCATCATTAAAAACCAATTTGTCTGCATAGTCGAATTTTTTGATGCTTTCTTATTCCAAGGGTACCACCACTTCAAAATGTCTTAGTATCCAATGTCACCTTCTAGTAGTTAGGTTGTCAATGTACTTATTCAAGGGAAGAGGTGTGCATTTTATGAGAAAATTCCGGAGCCCATTTGAGTAGAGTTTCACTTTATAGTTGTAATGGCTTTAAATTGCATTGATGACATTGATATGTCCAGCTAAGAAGACTCGTTTAGAGTGATTTGATTAGTGAAATCCAGGTTGGCTTTAGGAAGGTAATGGATGATAATTGACTCCATGATGTAAAACTAGATATCAAGTCATGTATTTCTTCTGCCGGTACCAAAACAAAGTCAAGTGCATAGCCCATGGCCCCGGCCCATCCAGGCTTTGTTGTCTGCAAATTCGGTCATGAACAGTAAGCGAGCAACAAATGGGAAAATTTTTATATTTCAGGAAAGACATTATATGGAAACTAATGTAAATCATTCACAAGCTAAGAGAAAGTATGCCTAGTTGAAAAAGAAACTTCATATTATAGATATTATTATGAATTACAACCATTGACTTACATATACGCATTTAATTTACAGCTTAGTAACTGATCACCAAAAAGGAGGAAGCAAAAAAGGCTTCCAGAAAACCTAATATTAGTTATGTGACTTGTATTTGTATGATATGTAGTGTAACAAATGTGGTGCCTCATCCAACCGTATCCGCACTAATCAATCTTAGCAAGTGATCACCAACAGGTCACTTTGTATCATGTAATTATGATATACATTATCTCACTGGCTGATTCTTGCATCTGAACAGAGAAAGAGACCATTTTAAAATCAGCAGGTCTTCATTGGTTCTTGAGAAAGTTTCTCGTGCGCAATTGCACTTGACCAAGCTCTCCAGCAACCTGAACAGTGATTGAATAGTAATCTCTCTTGTGAATCTCAGTTGAGTTGCTGCAAAAAAATATCAGGATCCTATAAGAAAAGGAAGTAGCTATGACTGAACAACTTGCTGCTGTTCTTGAGCCTTTTAGGATACCTCCCACAAAATTTCTGATCCTACTATGGTGGGTAGCCTAGTCACTCGATCAATTTCTAACCAAATTCAAAAGGAAGCAAGAAATGTTATTTATTTTGTCAATTCCTGGCTCTGATATCTTCCCCAATCAAAAAGAGAGTAGGAAGAGAATTCCAAGCAGACTACCATAATTTTCCCATAAGGACAAATACATGTGGAAAACTAACCTTTTTCATGAGCCTGACTTAGTAATATGTCTGTGGAGTTTATTGTAATGCTCATAAAATCAAATCTTATTGCGGTTCAGGCTAAGATGAAATAGTAAATATTTGGTTAGACAGTACTCAAGCGAATTTCAGTATTGGCTGTTTTCTCATAACAAATCTATAAACTGATAGCGGGACGGCACTGGGGCAGAAAGGGAAAAGAATATGGAAATAAAATTTAAAATATAAAAAAACTATAAAAGCAAAGCAAGAATAACATAGCTATATTGGCTGCTTACAGCCACTGGATCATTCCTATTATCTACATTTACATGGCAGTGTCGCTCACAGTTACAGATCTTCTACTTCAGACTCCATGATACTAAGGTAACTGAGGGCATCATCAAATAAATAAAAATGATAGAAAGATATCTTCAAACTCCAGGCATTTTTTTGTTCCCACTCCAACAGGTCATCACGTAATTAACAGCCTTGATACACAAAATTCAAATACAGGCATTCCAAGAAACCATGTATCAGTCATTTAGCACAAATTTATTAACAGCTTCAAATGCATTTGGTGTTTCCATGAAATATGATGAATTTAGAATTTCAACTAACATGCAGTAAAGCGACCATTCACTTTAACATATTAAATTATTTTCAGCTTCTACTACTCTTGAGAAGGTTTAACCAAAAAATAATAATAATAATAATAATAATTTTGTAGGCAATCAGCAGCTCATTTAGCAAGTTTCAAAGTATTGGCCACCACGGGACAAACTTAAGATACCAAAATGAAAAACTTAGCAAGAAAAAGAGAAGTCATTATACTGTTCCAATTCATAAGTGATTAATGTAATTGACTACACAAAATAAGAGTATGCACGTAAAAACTCCAGATTGTGCAGAAGGGAACCTTACCTGGGAATATAAGTGCCCATCGAACAAGCTAACTTCACAAGGTCCGGTTGAGGCAGCCCAACTACCATGAGTGGCGTCAAACCCGGGTCTAGGAGCCTCCAAACTTCCGCTTACATGATAGTCCACAGGGTTTTCTTGTATGTTCATCTCTGCTACTGGTTGGAATTTGTCATTCAGCAAATTTACATTGTATGGTAGGTAGGAGCACTGCCCCCCAAGTTGCAGCCTCAGAGATGCAGTTCCACTTAACTCACTAAGAAGAGTATTTTCCTGCCCAGAATTAGAAATCTCTGAACTTTTACCAGTTCCAAAGTAACCAGAGTAACTCCCAAAAGAAGAACTTCCAGAACATTCCACATCCCTACAGAAAGACAAATAAGTCAGTGGCTTAAGAACAAATTTTAAAATAAAAGTTCATTGCCTAACTATGCATGTATGGTATAAATACCATATGTATAGAAAGACATAGATGCCTTGTTTCAAAGATTCTTTCTATGAAACATAAATTCCATCATGTTTAAACATCTCTCTCTTAATTATAAAACAAGATTTTTCCTTTTAGACATTATTCTACAGGGATAGAACTGAATTCAGATTTCTAGGAGACCAAGTATGAAAGCACTGGAATTAAAAGGTTACACTCTTAGAGGTTCACTAACCTATGAGAAAGCAAGTTTGGGTCCTCTTGTAAAACCATCTGTCTATTGTCATTATTTGGAAGCCATGAGAGAGGTTGAAGCTGTTGCTCAGCACCCAGCCTGAAGGGCAAATGCAACCCATTTTGGAACTGCAAGATGATAGTAGTTCAGATAACATCTTACAGCGAACATATGTAGAAACTCATCAAAGAAAGTATTCCCATAATTAAGCATTTCTTTACCTGACTGGTGCATTCTAAAGACATAAGTTGCTGCTTTCCTAAATTTTCCTGACAAAAGAATGTAGTGTTAATGCAAAGTTCTTTCAACTGGTAAAAACAAAGAAGAGACATGAGCAGTGATAAATTTTGGAAACTTTATAGAAAGAAGATTGAAGTCATTGGACTTCTTGATCTGCATGCTGCTTTAAAGTTTTTATCACTCTAATTTGAGAAGTAACTGGCTATTGTTTAACTCTTAGCTACTTCAGTAAAATCCAGCCATCTCACACTCAGGGGGTGGCATCACATCCTTTCGTTGATTCATTTAAGAAACTATCCAATTCTATCAATTCATTTTAGTACCTACAGCCTCATCAAGTTCCTCTGTTTAATTCATATGAGGTACAAACCTTAATACTTTCAAATAAAACTTCTCAAGACAACCGTACTTGATATAATTGTAAACAGATCACCCAAATCATATATCTTTCCGTCCAAGTGCAGATCTAGTTTAATCCAATTACTATCACCTATTGCCTTGGGGGCCTATAAACTACATACATAACTTCATCAGATAGCACATACAATGAGAATTACAGGCATACCTTATGCAAACGGATTTGGTTAAGAGATTCTCGGAGTGAATTTTCCATTTGACCCAAATGTTCTACACTGTTGATCTTATCTGGGTTGGTCCAATGGCTGCAGAATTAAATATAATACAATTAGCCCAGATAATGACTGACCGTTGCATTGATTGAATTACAGCAAAGGTGCATGAAACAGAAACCACTACAACACTAAAGCAGGTAATTCACCTCAGACGTCTATGTATTTCAGAAAGTTGACTTTGCAACAGCCTAGTTTGGTTAGTCAGGTCCTGCTCAAAGCAATTTTTGGGAAATATGACACATGTCACCATCATGAAAGAATCTTAAGGGATCACAAACAAAATTGAAGAAGCTAATTAACATGCATACCTCTATTGTTTGAGAACTGAAACGAAAAGAGAAAACAGAAAGTTTCAGTGGATAGATTTTGAAACAAAAAAATTAATCTGCTGAGTTCAAACAGAACAAACTATGCCACTATAAAAAAAATTATCACATACCTTGTACCCAAAAATTCTTGTACATTTACATCATGGTCCAACTTCTTAAACGTCTTTCTCAGTGCCTAGACTCTCAAAGAGAAAACAGAGAATAATCCAACAGATAAGAGTTATAAATTACAGACACAAAGACCAACAAGGAAAGAAAAATCAAAATAAAAAAATTGCTGACAGATAATGGGTTGTAAGAAAAACTTACTTCAAGACTTTCCAACTTCCTGTTTCAATCCAAAGAAAAGTTATTTAATTCCAATTCATACGTATATTTAACTGAGGAATGTGAAAATTAATCAGATGGTTTTTCAAGTGAGAAAAACTGATTGTACCTTTTTGCCCGTTCCTGAGGAGTTAGTTGTGCAAATTTTGCAATGACCTCTTCGATGCTACTAAAATCACAAGAGAGAGAAAGATAGAGAGGGGAAATTTAATAACAATGATTATAATACTTAAGACTATCAGTATGTGGGTTTCATGAGCTACCTCACGTAAGCCTGATCCAAAAGAAAAATTATAATGCTGTAAACACCCATATTCTTTTTGCAACTGAAGTTCTATATGCACATGAAGATCAAGCCTCAATCTAAACTATTTACACCAATTAACTCTTCCATGCACACAAACTTCCAGTGAACTTTTAAGCATTTAAGAAAAAACAATAGAAAGATTTATTCCTAGATTATTTCCGAAAATGTAAGTATTGCCAGAAAATAGTCATTTCATTCTATAGGATTGACCTAGCAAAACGCTTCCTATTCATATTTTGCCTCTACTACTAAACCAGTTCCCCCAAGAACAATAACACTCCTTAACAGCAATCCTATTCTAACTAACTAAATTATGGGTGCCTAAAACCTGTCTCAATTCATTACTAAGCCTGAAGGATTACTCATTCTAATAAATCTGGACAATTTTCATTAATGAAATGCAATGACAAAGAAAACATAACTTTTATGTTCAATTGAAGAAATTGTGTCATTCGAGGATAAGTTCCCCACATGTTTACAATCACAAGAGATAAGAAAAACAATAAATGACATATCCAATCAATAAACTTCATATAACTTTCTTTTGGTTGTTAAGCTTGCTTTACATTTAATTCTTCTAGGATGTCTTTCCGAGAACTAACATGGTCAATGATCAAGGTTCAATTTACCAAGATTTAAGACTATTCTTATGTCTTCCCAGTACCAAGTCAATTTATTTATTGAACTGGAGCAGCATGTCTTATGAAATCTTGTCAGAGAAACACTTTACAAAATTCTCTTTTTGTAATACTATTCGAACAAGAAAACCATAATGACAAGCAAACTGAAAGGAAATTTGCTGTATGTATAAACTCATCATCTCTTCTTTTTCTTTCATTAAGCACTACCCTGTTTGTCAACTCACCAAAAGAGAGGGAAAAGAAATTCAAAATAAGAGGCAACCTTCAATTTTATCCTTTTCTGATGGTCCCCATTATGTTAAGACTCACAGTTTTTCTAAGCTATTAGCAACTCTACACAATATTCATTCCCTGTGGTGCTTTCAGTTTTTCATTCAATAATCTATTGAATCCTAAACTTGCCTAAGCACTTAACCGCAATGTCATTATTATTATGTGTTGGATGTGAAGGAGTTGATAAGACAAAAAAGTAAACATTATGACTATGTTTACTAGCATAAATAACAATTTGATCCTTCACGGTTATTGGGATTATTAGTTTTCTCACAACATGCAAACAGGTAATAGGATGAACAAAGTGTACCTCCGCTTTCCATTGCATAATGAAGGCTTCCCAGTCGGTGAGAACATGAGAAGGATTATGTCAATGTCACACAGTATGGATAACTCATTAGCTTTCTTCATGATGCCATGTTTTCTTTTGGCATAGGTCGCTTGACGGCCATTTGTGTTTTCCAACTTCTTTATTTTGAGCTTAACCCTTCCCATCCTGCAAATTGAACCAAAAACCTTAAGAGTCTTGAATCCCTCTTTGACACTCGCATAACAAATTGAAAGCCTTCCTTGTCCATTAAAAAAGAAAAGAAATCCTCAAAACTGGAACCAATACATTCCAAATTCAGATTCACACAACACAATGTATCATTGGAAATCCAAAATCATAATATGATAGACAAATGCATCAAATTTCAATCCCATCAATAACAAAAGGGGTGATCAGAAATGGTAGAACAAAAGATAAATCAACAAGAATGAAGGAAACCCACATGGCCAAACTAGCTAAGAATACAATCAAGAGAATCAAAGGTTGGTCATTTTGTTAAAGATTATACCTGTTTAGAGAAAAATCTAACCTTCTTCTGTGAAGTGTGTAAAGAGGAAGAGAATAAATATGGAATAGAGAAAAAGAAAAGGAAATAAAAATAAAAAATGAAAAAAAAAAGTAAATAAAAACTTACCCAAATGAGCAAATCAAACGACAAGTTGAAAGCGCATGATCCAAAGGACTTAAACGTGGGGACAGGGCCAAAAAGAGAAAGCAAAGGTAAAGAGAGAGAGGTGTGAGCTTACATATAGGATTGCATTACACGACCGGGTGAGCGGGAAAAGCGGTCATTCAGAAGGAACTGGAGAATAGGGATCGCTCAGAAGTTTCCCACAAAACCGACCAAACCAACTCATTCATTTCTTTTCATTTTACACCCCTTATAAACGTTTTACTCGACTAGCTTCGTTAACAACCCAAACTACTTCTACTCCATCACTCTGCTTTTCCCTTGCCTTGTTGGGGGCCTTCCGTTTTCCTGTACTTGTTACTGTCGTTTCAGTTTTGTAAATTATTTAAAAAAAAAAAAAAAAAAAATTCTTTCCTTCGTTTAACAATTACATATAAGATTATTGCATCATTAGCCAAACAAACACGTTAACTTACTATTGGAACGAAGTACAAAGTTGTTCTGTAACTTGACACGAAGGGATCATAGGTGGAGTAAACCAGAACCTGTTTGTAACGCTCTCAAATATGAATTTTTCATCATATCCCATCAATAACAACATTTCTTGGAAACCCATTATATGTTTAATCCTTTCCTATAAGAAAACCAAGAACCGATGTGTATGTGCACCATCTCTGAGTTGCAATCTTTGTAAACAACAGGTGGAAATACCAGTAAATTCAGTTTTTTGATGCATAACAGTGCTACTAGCAGGAAACCGAACTTAGAATTTATGACATTAAAATTTTTATAAGTTAAGGATATGTTTAATACGCTGCATTATATAATGTTTGATATTTTATTATACCATACTATAATTGGTGCATCATACTATATGAGCTATAATAGAAAATAAGACTGAATTTGGTACATTTAACATCGTTATAATAGAAATCAAACTTTAAAAGAAATTATTTTGATTCAATCGTCTTCTTTTCCATTAGCTTACTAAAAGTTATATACAATTCATATTAGCATGTCACAGGCTACGATTTAATAAAATTTTGATCAATATAAATACAACATATTTAATTTACTTGTTTATCAGTGTTACTAAATGAGTATCTTATTTAGTAAAATTTATATAATTATTTATCACAAATAATTTACTTAATTTGTTTAACTCCTTTATACATAATTAAAATTACTTTAATAACATAAATAATGATTAATATTGAATAATTAAAATCATTATAGTTATTATTATCAGAGTTTATTTGTGTAAATAAATTATTATAACATAATTAGTTATTCATGTGATTAAACACATTTATTAATTGTAATTGTAGGTTGACTTCAAAAACACAAGTTTTAAAAATGGTTTCAAAAATCAAAATGTAGCATAAAAATTTATATGAAGCAAAAGAAAAACATATTTTAAAATAATAAATTAAAACAACTTGTAAAATTAGGATAATTAAACAAAACCCAAAATGTGAGAGACCTCCTATCCCCAGAAAATGATAAACAGATTCCAACTGCTCCCACCCTCTTCTACCCTCTCCTCCTCCATAAACCCCGCCAAAACCTCCCGACAGCCACCACCCTCCGGCCTCCTCTTCCGCCAGAAACTCCTCCACCTCCAAAGCCTCAATATCGACCCCCACAAAGTCCTCAACCAAAACCCTGATTTCCGCTCCACTCCTCTCTCCTCCTTCCTTTCCCTCGAAAACTATTTCCTTTCTCTCGGCCTCTCCGGCCCCGCCCTCGGCCGCATTCTCGACATGCACCCAAAACTTCTCACCTCCGACATCCACTCCGAAATTCAACCAATCATTTATTTTCTCCTCCACGAAGTCCTAATCCCTGCCGGGGACCTCCCCAAATCACTCACGCGCTGCCCGCGTCTGTTGGTCACCGACGTCGCCACTCAGTTGCGTCCCGCTTTCGAGTTTCTCAACCAACTTGGGTTCGTGGGTAGTAATAAAATTAACTCTCAGACAACGTTGCTGTTGGTTTCCAGTGTCGAACGGACGTTGAAGCGGAAAATTGATTATTTGAAGAGTTTGGGGATTTCCGATAAGGAGGTGGAGAATATGGTGATAAGGTCACCTGGGTTGTTGACGTTCAGTGTGGAGAACAATTTGGTGCCGAAAGTTGAGTTTTTTATGGAGGAAATGAAAGGGGATTTGGAGGAAATCAAGAGGTTTCCGCAGTATTTTTCGTTTAGTTTGGAGAAAAAAATTAAGCCAAGACATAGAGTTTTGGTTGAGCATGGATTTAAGCTTCCCTTGTCCAAAATGTTGAGAGTTAGTGATGGTGAGTTTAATGCGAGGTTGATTGAAATGCGGTTGCAGATTGCTCAAAGGAGTAGCTAATTATTGTGAGTATGTTACAAAATGCATTGCAATAGAAAATGGTTATTATATATGATTATTTTGTGTTAATTATTATATGAGATTTTAATGTTACTTTGAAGGTGAAATTGTTGGTAGAGAACATGCTGTAGTGAATATCAGCAAGCTGTTTTTAGGATGTGAATATCTCAGCCCTAATGTTGTAATGCTTCTGGGAACATTTCAGTTTGAGCCTTGACATAATTAGAATGTTTGATGATGTCCAGCAATATGCACACTCTGTCTTATATGTGATTGTCATGGACAGAGAACCATGATAGTTTTTGTTTTCTACGATCTGTAATTTAGGCCACCTGATCTCGTTAGGTCTATTTTTTGGTTTTCTAGGATCTGTAATTTAGGCCATTTGATCTAGGTAGGTTTATTTTTTGAAAGGAAAATGCTTGATGGAATGGATTTAAACATTCCAAGAGTTATAGGGTCTTCTGTTGCATAAAGGTTTTTCATTGCGGGGAATGGAAATCATTTTAGAATTTGCCTTGTGCAAGTTGCCAAAGTGTGTGCACCATTGTGGCCTTTCTCTTCCTTGCTTCTATTGTAAAACTTGATTGCTGAAATAGTGGGAGTGAACCATGAGTTCATTTTTAAATTTGGACATATCTTGGATGTTCAAAACTGATGTATTTTGCAAATTGTTGACATTAATTGTATGATAGTTGCCTTTTTGTTTATAGATACTATATAACTATACCTTTTTTGAGATCTTTGCCGAAATAGAAGAAGTCCTTTGTTTCAAATTGTGCATGTCTTCACACTTTGTTATGCGCATATTTTTTTAAAATATTTTTAAACTCAGGTTGTGTTTGTTTTCATTTTCAAAAAGCATTTTATAGAAATGCACATTTATCAATGCATTTTTACTAAATATGAACCACATCATTTTCAAAATTCAAAACCATTCAAAAATCCACACATCTTTACTTAATTGTGAAAACAAAAACATAAAATTCATAAAGAAACACATCCTTAGGTTTTGTTAAATGAAACTTGAATTTTTCATCCTGGTTATATTCTTTGAATTTGAATTAGTGCTTGCCTCTTGCTCATATATGGTACAGTGGAGGCCTTTTAAGACATTTTAGTTTTTATTGTATGATTAGCCTGGTACCATCTCTTTTAGAGGCTGCTTTGCTACCTCTGAAAGAGACCACTATAACTATTCTACCACACTCAAGGTTTCAAAAATGACTATCAATAATTGTAATTTTCATGTTAAGGTGGCTTCCTCTCTGCCCGTCTCTTATCTCTTATGCCTAGAATTCTCTTGACTTTTTGTTCACCAAGTTCTCATTTTAGAGCTACTTTGAGGCTTGACTACCTTGGTAGTTAGGAAACCCTTAGAGATATAATATCCTAAATACGTGGTCCCAAGAGAGTTTAACCCTTAACCTTTGGTCAAAATTTAAGATTTAAACCACCCAAGTCAACATTTGAGGTTTTCTGCTGTCTTCTCTTGCAATGTGATGCTTTGGTACTGGCTGTTTATTCTTTTGATTAGTTACACTTGTCATTTTCTGATCCCTTTGCATTATGTATCACTTGTAGAAGAGTGGGAAACCCATGGGCTCACCAACAGTGGAACTGTATTTCACTCGATAAATTTCTGAAGCTTTATTTTATCAACTGGATGTTTATTTATCCCTCTTGCATCCTTTCTTGTAATCAGAGAAAAATGATGAATTGCTTATGTAACACTGCCAGATTGCTGTACAAATATCATCCATCTTGAAACCTTGTGAATAAACACGATTATACTTAACCCTGTTCTGGCACTGTCTTCTGTTATTTTCTTGGCCTTTTGGTAGCTATTGATTTTAGTAAAATATGTTCTGAGATGCTTTGACAAGCAAATAAAAGTCATTACTATTTCCATAACTCTTGTTAAACAGTTAATATCTTGCCATCTATGTTTCTGTCTCCCGTGAAGGTATGCCTTTAGACCGTGTTTTTTGCTCTGATTTTATGCCCACAGTTCTTCTTCGACTTTTTGCATATCACTTGCTTTGAAATATATTTATTTGTGATCAATATCTAGGCTTCCATGAAAGGTTGTTACCGCAACTCTGGGCATTCTTGAACATATTGTTTGTTCCCTCAAAGTAGCAAGAGAATCTTATGCTGAGAATAATGAACATGTAAGTATCTCTTTTTACCTTTCTGAAGTTACTTTCAACTTTCAAGATACGAGGGCATGAAGAAAAAGATATTGTCCTCAAGAATTAGATTATTGAGTTTGTTGGGTTTCAATGCAACCATCGGATTTCATTTAATAACCTGCGTAAATGAGCGTGATTTGGTTGTCTTTAGTGATGGTACATGTACAGCATTGCTTTCAAGCATTTGAGGACAAAAGAAGTCTCTCAGGTACAACCGTCGGTAGCATTAGTTCTAGCATTCCATGCCATAGACGGGGGCAAGAACCTGTATCCTTGTTCTTGCATGGCATATCAGTTGTACTTATGTTAAAGACTGATAAGTTTGTCTATTGAACCCAACAAACTGACAAACTTCCCATTCAGCTTGGGCTCAATGTGTCATTTATTCTACTGCCTAGCAACATTTATTACTAGCAGTAAGTTTGTACCAGTAATTTTCTTTGGCCTTCCCTGTAGTACTGCAGAATGCAGACTGGCTTAAGCTTCCTGGCTTCTCGGGCAAAGTTAATGAGCTTGTATTTAATATTGTTTTAATTCTCTTAATAAGATAGTACGAAGTTCTTTTTTCTGCAAGTACGAAGCCAGTCTTTAAAGTAAAATAATGTTTTGGTTTACAAATAACAATCCTGTAGCTAATATTGGACAGAAAAGGTGAACTGATTTTCACTACAATGTCAATCTCGAGTTGTTTGGTTGGTAGATTTGTATAGTTTTTTGGCTAAATGAATTGCTACACTCGAATTTGTTAGTAGGAAAAGATTTCTATTGATTGGTACAAATCACACTAACATGTCTCATACTGATATATAAATTGCTAGCTTTACAAACCAATATATATAACGCATGTTATTGATTATAACAGAAGGTGTCTGCATGCCGAATAGCAATAATATTGGTTAGTTTCTTCGAGGGTAATTTAACTTTGATAGTAATTGCGTGTTACGCTCTTTCTTGAAAGCAGCTGCCACTCAAAGTTTTGTCTACCTATGAAGGGTGAAGGGAGAATAGGAGTCTCAAAATATCGTGAGGCAATACCTATAAGTTAACGTGACAATGCTCAAGTCCATGGCTCCCATCAATGCCTATATAAATAGCCTCCAAATTGGTCTAATTTTAAAAGACATCAATATAAACTTAAAGGCTTTATAACGGCCTCCTCGGCCATTTATTTATTTCTCGTTTTGTGTTGAGAAGCAACTAAAGATCGTCCAAAGATGGAGCCTCCGCCATAAAACAAGACCTCACCAACTTCATAGTCTACCTAGCTAAGTCCTCGCCCACCAAAGACATCAGGACACTATATATTCCGAGAGCTAGCCACGAACTAAATTTAGGCATCATGCCATTAACAGCATTTATTTACAATTACATGCATCTATTTTCTCTATGACTAATAGCAAGATTGCTTTGGACTTCCTTCTCTCTTTTGTGATTTTACGAATTTCTCATATGTCATACATAACAAAAATGGCGACGTGGCAGTGGTTGGCAGATTAGGCAGTTGGAACTCTATTCTGGGTCATATTGAAGCATAAGCTTTATATTTTTCTTGCAAAATATAATTAGAATTAAGCTTATATAGCTTAATGCATATGCAGTGAACCAAATCGTTTTGGGTGTTAACGTATATGATTACGGTGTATCGTTGATTATATTTGAGCCATCACTATCCTTCCCATATTAAATACACAGATGCTTTGTGGTACGGTGTCAAAAAGACCATGAACCGTTGGGCCTGCTTTATGCGTTTGTAACAGCAGAGTTGGGGTCTACGCACGTGGACAGGTACAATAACTTGTTCTTCTTTGCTCAGATAAATATAAAGAGATAATCGAATCACTGTAGCTAGCGAAGAGGAAGCTACATGTGAAACTATTGCAATCAGTTAAGACAACTCCTCTAAGTTTGTAAAGCTGCATTTCTTCCCCAATGAATGTAAGAAAATCTCAAACAAAATCAACCCACTGTCCTTTTTTTCTTACTCTTTCACACTATCTCATGTATATATTTATACTCTCTCTCTCCTGTCAACACTCAACAGTGAACTTCTTACACCATTATAATTACTGTACCGCAAAAAGTAACAAAATTTCCAGCCTTGCCCTTATGTCTTTATTGGCTTTTACTCACTGTGCTTCTGATTTTTAACTTGGTACTGTTGGAGTCAGCATGGTGAGTATTTCTCACTTACTGTCAAAAGACTTTTCAAATGGGGTTGGAAAAAAACACCTATTCAATCTTCCTAGACAGTCCATATGTTGTGAGTTGTTTACATCTTGCAAATCATAGACAAGAGTTGGGAAATTTTAAAAAACCTTTAATTGCTATATCTAGTATTAAATTTTGCAATGAGGTCATATCTTTTTTAAGCTGTGCTTTCTGTATCAGTATGCGTGGTTACTGACTGTTAAGGCTTATATGACAGTCTAACCATTCACCTTTATTATCTATATGCAGGATCGTAAGTCCTTTTAGATCCTTCCCCTTGTTGGGATAATTCAAGGATTGTGATCAGTTTGAGGAACCCTATCTTTCTCTTTCTCTCTCACCAGTAACCTAACCTATACCTCTGCTGCTCTGCTGACTTCAGCTTGCTTATGGATAGAGTTATAGCCTTATAGCTAGCTGTGTTCAAGGACTACCCTACCACTTACTTACAAGTCATCTATCCATCCCTCAACCTTGAACAACTGTTCTATTTTGTAGGTTTTATCTAGGGTTCTGTTGTCACATGACTCTCACGCGGGGTGGATTGGACATTGCAGCATGCTTCACTCGTTATCACCATACTGCATGGATGCAAGCAATGCCAATGCCTGCAGAGTTTTGTTGATATTTCACAAAGACAATAATGATTGATGAGACTTGGCCTGGTGATAGACTTGAAAGAGGTAGTTGATCAGTAGATGGCATGGACATAAATTAACCAGAGCTTTACTCTATTGGATTCGCTTTAATTTGATATAACTGCTACCAGTTCAGTTTCGTACTTTTCCTCACCAAACAATTAATCTCATCTTATAGACATATATATATATATATATATATATTACTTGGCATGACATGAGTAGTATATATTTGTCAAGAAAAAAGGTTATTCTGTGCTTGAAGTACTATGCGAGAAGGGAAGAAAAGATAGCGCTACAAATTGATCGTTGCAAAAAATGAAAGGATCATATTGCTAGGTAGCTAGCAGCTCATTGAATCACACTTGTTTGATATATATATATATATATATATATATATTTTTTTTTTCTTTTGTGAAAACCGAAAAGGTATACTTAATCTTGGGTCCCTTACCTTTTGGACAGAGAGAGGCATTTATGCTTTGCAGGTACCCGTCCATCAACATTAAGACGTGGGTCTAAGATGTTACATATCTCTAGCTAATCCTACACTACTAGCTCTAACTCAGCTCTTAAAAGGACCTTAAACTTCTCTATCTAGCTCTTTAAGTTTTCTACAACAAATTGAGTCACATGATGACTGTGACATTCTTTCGATTTTCAAGAAACTTATTGTATGCTCCAATCAAATTAGAACAAAAAACTTTAATATTATTCATGAGTAATCAGAATAATTAAGAAAAAGAGAAGTATGGTTTGTTTGGTTGTTGCTGTTGCGTGGGGTTGAGTTTGAGTAATCAGAACTGGTCCAAAGGTCAGCCATTAGAGTCACATCTCACATGGTTTGGGCTAAAGGAATTCCAAGTTGTTCTTGTGCCTTCAGACAAAGCTAACTGACTTCCATGCTAGGAAGCCAAAGCATATATGACGTTTGTAATTTGTTGTTTGTATCTACTTCTTCTGCTTTCTCTTTCTCTCTCCTTTAAACTTTATGCTTTTGCATTAGCAATAACATTTCACTGCTTAGATTTGTCTCGTTCTCGGGAGCTCTGGGGTAGTCTATAGCAACAGAGGCACCATCTTGCTCTCCTTTTCACATGGTTCCAAGGGAACAGCCCCAACCGAATCTTACGGATCAGCCCTACTGTTTATATGGTGGGCCATTCAATATAGCAACTTTGAGACCTCTTTCTCTTTCATGCATTTGTGGTTCCCCCGTTACCAAAACTGATTTGCCTAGCCATTCCACCATCTTAATTATATGGGTCATTACAAAAGCATGTTTCTTCATTATTCATGTTCAATATATAACAGACTCAAGCACATGAGCTAAGGACTTGGGTAGTTGTTGGAGCCCATATCACTTCTCTACAATGAATTCAACCCCACTCTTACTGTGCTTGCTCACACACTACTCAATGGCCACATCCACGACTACTCTTCCAACAGTTTTGCTTCTTGGTTTGGTAATTCAACAGCATCTTCATCTAAAGTTTCATGTCTTGTGACAGTCCCTCCCTCTCTCTCAACTCTCAACTAGTCTATTCAGCCCTTTTGGCCTTTGCTGCACAAGTAGCACTATCATTCAAACCAAATGTACTGTGGTTGAATTTGTACATCATCTTCATATATACATAAGATAGACATGGATTCATGAACTCCTTCAATGGTTAGAGACTCGCTAGTTAGTTGAGTTCTAATTAAATTTTATAAGAAGGATGGGATTTGTTACTCTATCTAACATATTAACTCTTTTGAGTACATGATACAAGTTTTAGGAATAAACTCTTAACCTCATCTCACTATATCACCGTTAAAGGTAATCAATTTTAATTTTTCGTTAACGTACCCAAGTATCAATAAATGTTTACTTAAAAAGATATTATATCAATATTTTTTATTTTAAATTTATATGCATATTTATAATTTTTATATGTTCGTTTATAATTGTTTATACGAACCGATGTATTTTTATATCGGATGAGAGGTTGTATGAGCATATATCTGTATATAAATTGAAGATAGGTTAATCAAGTATGGTATAGTAAGAACAAAACTGGGTGGTTTCTTGCTTTCTAACAGGGATTTCCAGGTGCATTATTGCACGCGCCCCGCGAGCGGCTGGAATGGTGATAAGAGATAGAGGAGGCAGGGCAATTAAGAGAGGCATCCTATGTTTCTGATCAATAATTGTGGTGGAATTGGGGCATTCAGGTTCAGGCAGAGGCTCCAGGTCCAGGCACTCGTGCAAAGTAAGGGCACACGTGCAGTGGAGAAGAGGAAGAGGAAGAAGAGAACAAAAGATGTCGATCAGGTTGAAGATATGGATGATGATAGCAAATATATTTTATCTCCAGTGCAGTCCACACACACGAACACGACGGATATAATACTTGATTGATACTACTGTCTCTGTATCTGCATCTGCATCTGCATGCACTAATTTTACCTGTCTGTCAATCTCACACATATGTTTCCACTTTTCTCTTTGCATTTGGTGTCTGAAAAGTTGGAGACCAAGTGATCCATTGTCCTTTTTCTTTCAATACGGAGCACATCATATTATGGCCTCTTAATTGGGATGCTTTCTTTATCTATGTCTATTATCAATTAATTATTTAAAAACCAACTTATCACTAATCCAATTCTTGTATATCATTTACTTCCTTTAAAGCAAAATGACAAAAGTTCTTACATAATGTCAAATTACAGAAACATAAGGCAATGAGAGGAGTAGGAGGCTCTACTGGTTTCGAAACTTGGTCTTTGAATGTTATGCTGTTGGGTGAATATGACAATAAACAATGAAAGAGGCAGTTCCCGATGTGTCTCAATGGTCATGATGACATCAAGACAGATCAATGATCCAATAAGCAAGTTCACATGCATGTGTGCACCATAAATGATTTTGTGCAGGAAAAACTAGTATATGACACAAACATGCCTCCTTTGGTTGGGACCCTATGGCCTGGGAATAATTATAGAGGCAATTAGTAACTGCAAATGAGAGGTCTATCTATCCTCTTATGGCTCTCTCAGTGAAACGTTTTCTCATTTGTTGGTCTATTTCCCATATAAGTCAGGTTTTTCAAACTTCTATTTTTTTGACCGAGACTGTGTTCAGTTCTTCCCTGCAGCGATGATAGTACATTTCTGTTACACTGTGATGACATTAAATGTAACGTCTGTCTTTGGGTTTTCCAGTTAGTGAAAACTCAATATTATATAAATAAGTAAATAGGGTAATCTCTCTCTTCATATATTTTTATTTTTATTGAATTGAAATGACAGCTCAGTCTAAGGACATTCCTTAAATCGGAAATATCCCTCTCCTTCTTCAACTGATTTAATTGTGCTTTGTCTAAGAATATGAGAATTTTTACTTCTGTGAATATCTGACTCCATAATACTTATCTATCATCATATCTTTAATTACAGAGATACTACTGTGACCATGTGATGTTACACACAAACAGTGGCAATTTAAAGTAACTAATAAAGTGATTTACCAGCCTAAAAATTTCAGCCAACAATGTGCAAGAGCAAGAAGGTCTTGCAGTGGAAGCAATTAATTAGAAACTCAGACTTACCAATTTCATGTTCCAAAAGCACTGACAGTATCCAAAGTGATCCGGAGAGAACATCTGAATCCAGCACTACTGGATGAGTTTCATTTTCATATCAATTTGCTTACACAAGTTAAGTAACCGGTGACAATACAAAAAATGGGTTTCATACAAAGACTAGGAAAGACTAAAGAGAGAGAGAGAGTTGGGGATTAAGATGGATGACGTTTAAGGCATGGCGATGGGCTTTGTACTGTTAGAATTAGTTGCGAATGAAAGGTTACATATGAATGAATCCAAATATATGAATGAATGAAGTCACTTGTTGGGATGCTAGGGTTGGCTGTTGGGTCAACCTCAGGTAGTTAACGGAAACCCAGGTTAAACCCTCTTCTCAAGTTAAAAATAATAATAATAAAAGAATACAAGGTCTCATCCTGATGGAGACGGAGAGCTAGGTTATTTACTAGTCTTTGATAGGACCTGTTGTGTCAAAGCTCTCATTTTCGGGCCTGAAAAGAAAGTTGTCTTAGACCTGTGCAAGCCGAAGCCAGCATACATCACATTAGAGTCTTTCTTGTCAATGTAGAGAGAGACAGTCAAAGAACCTTCAACCCCATATGGGAGAGAAAGAGAGGGTTCTCTTCCTTGCGCTCGTGTAAGTGACTTGGGATTTTGTTAAAAAGGAAAGAAGGAACGATAATCATAATTTCCCTATAATAATAGGACCTAGTTTAATTGAAGGGTCGGATTCAGTCAGGGTGATTAACTACTTTAACGCTCTCTCAGCCTCTCTCTTCTCTCTCAATAAGGAGTCAGTGATATAAGAGAAGCAGCCGTGTAGGTTTCTGTTAACTACTTTTGCTGTTCCAATAGTTATCTTTTCTCTTCCCATTCCCACTGCAAAGCTCCATCCTTTCTTTCTCCTTCCCTTCCCTTCACTCCCTTTCAAATTTATTGCTTCCCTTTCATTTTAGACTCACTCACGTAAAATCTTTCTTTCCTTTTCTTTATTTTGCTTTTCAATTATCTGTGTCCATGTAGATGACTTGGTAACAGTTGTGTAACAGCATCTGTCAGTAAGCAAATGAAGGCATGGCTAAAAAGTGCGTTCTATATTCACCGGACGCCGCAAATGGCCTCAATTGCTACTCCTCTACCACTCCCTCTTCTTCCTCTTCGTCCCCAGCTCGTTCCTCGTTGGGACTGGTTTATGCAGATATGGCTTCTCTAGCTCTCAGTCCCAATTACAGAAGTGCAGTTTCGGCTGTTTCTGCTTCTCAGGAGACTCATGTGATCTCCAGCAGCTCTGATATGGAAAATGGAAGAGCTTGCTGGGCTTTTCCTTTCATGGGGAACTGTACGATCAGGAATTTTGAGGAACAACGTAACATTGATGTTAATCTGGAGGGTAATGGTAAGGGCTCTGATTGCAGTGATGCTTTTGGAGAAAACAACGAGACCATAATCTACGATGTCAACTTAAATGAAGAGTTTAACCCTAACGAAAATAATATACTCAGCGGGAAGGAAACAGATAATGCACAGGCAAAGCTTTGTGCTCGAGGCCACTGGAGGCCAGCAGAAGATACCAAGCTCAAGGAACTTGTTGCACTTTATGGCCCCCAAAACTGGAACCTTATAGCTGAAAAGCTAGAAGGTAGATCAGGTTTGTTAACTCCCAAAAACAAATTAATATCGCTATGTTGTTTTTTTTGTTATGGAATACTATTGCCTTCTCTTTGCCTCATTTGAGTTGTGTGTTATGTGAATTGAAGGTAAAAGCTGTAGGCTGAGGTGGTTCAACCAGTTGGACCCGAGAATCAACAGAAGAGCTTTTACTGAAGAAGAAGAAGAAAGGCTAATGCAAGCACATAGGCTTTATGGTAACAAATGGGCCATGATAGCCAGGCTATTCCCTGGAAGAACTGATAATTCAGTCAAGAACCATTGGCATGTTATAATGGCAAGGAAGTATCGAGAGCAATCCAGTGCCTATAGAAGGAGGAAGCTGAGTCAATCTATCTACAAAAGAATGGAGGATATGCCGGGGGTTATCTGCAGAGATGGAGCAGCCGCCAGAACTGAGCCACAACCTTACTGTTTCAATATCCCCAGTGGAGGACTCAGCAATATCTTTCCTTTCCCTTATGGAACCTTTAATGCTGGTGGTGGGGTTGATTATAGCTTAAACGGTCCGCCCCACATGATGAGTGAGCAAGAATCAATCTTTAGCAACAAGGCCCCTCTCACTGGGTTTTGTGTACAGCAGACGACACCCTGTGACTTCTTCCCCGGTGTGTCCTTTATGATACCATCCTCAGCTCCTTTTACTTACTTCCAATATGTTCCTGCTGCAGATTGTGCATTTGGGTTTCTGTGTTGTCTTGCTTTCTCATCGGTTTTTTTTTTTTTTTATTTACGGGATGCCTGCCTCATTTTCTTATTCTTTACAGTTAACACTTATATCAAGTTGATTATCCCATCGACTGATCTGATGCAAACTCTTTTTCCTATACTTTTTTGCTGCTTTTATTCTATTATTTCTTTCTCCTTTATGCGTGTGTTAGTGTTACTGTTATCCCATACTTGTATTATCTACTTCTCTTCATCTTGGCGATTGATTATGATTTGCAGGTCCCAAGAGCGGCAATGACATGACGGGCATATTCAGCCAGATCAGATCTTGGGATAGGCCAATTGATGAAGTCCACATCTCTGGTTTCAACCTCCATCATCCACAATATTTGATGGCAATGCAACAGTCTGCTGGCTTCCACAACCCTGACCCTGACAGTTTCTTAGACTCCACGCCATCACCACCTCAAGTTTCAGGCACTAAACCTTCCTCATCAGTAGCAGGGAACAAAGAGGCGGCCACACTTTTTGACACCGTTTCTCCACCGTTCATTGACTTTCTTGGAGTAGGAGCCACATGAAGTTAGAAGCCAAGGAAAGCTGGAAAGGTTCAAGAGAATCGTCAAAGAGGCCTTAATGTGGATGTGTTTCTAGATAGTTGAGAGGCCATTAGAGGTAAAAGAGAAAAAAGAGAGTTTTGTTCCCGTTCGGTGACAGTATAATAATCTGCATTAGCTGCTCTTTTTGAAGTAATTCATATCCCAGTCCTACTATATCTTTTTCTCGTTACTCTGATGAGTGATGACCTCTCTCTCACATCACAAGAGAACCTTTCCAGAACTTGAAGCAATAAATTATCTTTTGGTCACAAACAGTTTTGCCTCTTGGTTCCCCTTTTGTTTGTGTGGTAATCTCGGATATTAATTGGTTGCTACTATCTAGCACTTGCATCATCTTGGTCTTAAACTGAGTGATGTTTCGAAAAAGCTATACACATATCGACATGCGAAGAAATATAGAAACAAATTGAATGGAACAAATGGACGTTTTCGTAATAATGGATGTGAATAACATTAAAAGCTGAACATTAAAAATTAGGTAATTATTTAAATAATAATAAGAAAGTCGTTGGAAGAGAAAATAAAATAATGTGCAAGACAAAAGAGTATCTTAGGTTATATTGATGATGGTGGTGATGATGAGTCTAACAAAGACAAAACAAGAAACTGAAACTTTTTTGAAAACATCACTTTCTCATGTCACTGCAAAATTCAGGCAGAAATTCTGCAACAGAGAGCCAACCCCCACCTTCCCCAACGCATTCATGACGGATACTGTTCAAGAAATCCTTCCCTCAACACCCCCAATTTACTGAAAGTTCATGCAACTTACATTGGGGTTACCTCTTAGCAACTCTCTTCAATATATGCCTAACTATATAGTTACTACTCTAGATCCGAAAATATATGCTGATGATAAAGGGAACATATATATGGTGATCACATGATCTAGAAGACAGCTTATGTGGCATTGTGACATTTATTATCTGATACTCCAACATATACATTCAACTGTCGTTGACAGCATGTTTGAGGAGTTTCAAAGCGTTAATTTTACCATTTGCCAAGAATTTGACAAGTTAACTAGTTCCACTCGTAAAGAAAGTTGTCTTCTTACTAGTGTTGCAAAACTAATAGAAGCCAACTATACAGTCTACCACGATCGCGACGAGAATAGAGTGTGTATATCAGTTATCGATCGAACAAACTGCTAACTAGTAACTAGTCATGATCATGTTGATTAATGCTTCAATCTCTGATAACATATAAGGTGCTGCATGGGTCCGTTTTCTATATGTATATAGTTATAGAACGGTTAGCTAAAGTGATTACATGATGATGAGCTGAGCTGAGAAATCAGACACCATTGGTTAGAAATCCCCTTATATAATCGAAACTTTCTGGTTTGTAAGGCTAATTCAGTTGGTATCTGATGCAAGAAATTTGCGTAACCAACGCAGGACACTTGTCTAATGTCAAACCCCTCTCTTGAATCGCAAGTACTAAAATACCCGTCTAAATAACTCTCTGGTTTGGGTAACCAAATCAAATTTTAAACAAATCCTTAATTAACAGTGAAAATCAGAAAATGGACTTGACTGAGGATTAAAAAACCTCAAACAGCAATGAAGTTTCTGGTCGGTGGTTTGAAGAAACAGCTTGGAGTGAATCTACACTAGTTCTTCTTTTTAGGTGACGGTGATGCAAAGAAGGCTATAAAATAGTAAAAATGAAAAGGAACGTCGAGTTTTTCATTGATGATCAAGTCAGCAAAATAGTTAACTTTCTTGGTGAAAAGAGTGTTCAAGTATTTAAATACCAATATAAATTGAAAGATGATGGAGAAATGGTAATAGACAATGATGAAAAGTGATATAGTTGTTAGACGATTTGTGCCCCAGAGCATCACATTGTGAATATTCGTCGTATATTCGGAATAAAGAAAATTTTGCTTAATTCTTGTTTAATTGTCACTTAATTGTATGATCTTGGGTAGGAATCCAACAATAGTACGCGAGAACCTAAAATGAATAACCTTGACTACCATTGTTCTAGGATCCGAGTGCTTCTATAAAAGTGATATCCAGAACAAGTCTTACTATTTACTGATTCAATATGTATCCATTAGCTACTTAAGTACTAAAGAAAATTAAAATATTTATAATAGAATTTTACTCAAAACTTGATAGAGTTTTCCTTATTTTTCTACTTAATAACCCTATATGAATTCATAAAAATACTTATAGAAGTCCATAACTCAACTCTTACTGGGATACCTCATCTCTCTCACAAAATAAACTTAGAATCAACATCAAATAGGTCTCAGACAATTCATACCATTATATCAAAAACAACATAATACACCACCAATATGTTAAATACATACAATGTTATCAACATGCTCATAAAATATAAACTAGCTAGACGGTATATATGTATAAACATATGATGCAAAAGACGACATTTGTCTATACACGTCACATCGCCAACCATAATATTGATTTATGTGTCACACGAAAGCCTGCAATTATATGTGAGGGAAAATAAGAAAATATAAGAAAAGAGTGAGCATTAAAACTTAATGAGTAGATTTCAATTTTAAGAATAAAACATATATTTCAAAAACATACAAATACTTAATTTGAAATCATATAAACTTTACTATTATAAAACACATACTTTTCATATCATAAAATTCTATATTGATCTCAAATATCATGAACACTAATGTGATTTCAATAAAATATAAACGATATTGATTTAACATAATTTTCTCATACTGAAAAACCATACCAAACTAGTGCCCAGGGATATATTTTCATACATGGTGGAACAACATTACCAAACAGGCAAAGGAGGGAAATAATATGATAATTGGTTATAACCGATAACATCTAACATCGTATGAATATAACAAAACTATAATAAGTCATATGCATGCATAGAACAATAGTTATATATTATGTTGAAGGAGGAAAATTGTCATACCGAATGAAAAACTCATCACTTCGATAGAGCGAGGGAAAGTCTTTTCTTAGGGGAGGTTACTTCATAAGGTGGTTTAAAAACCGTTTTCACTTTCTCATTTAATATAATATCAAATTTCTATTTAATAATATCATAAATTCATATTATGAAATCACATAAAATCTAATAATTTATGAAAACATTCAAAAAACCATTTACCTGACATTTGTGCATATCTCATGTAAATATGCTAAATAATGTAATTAAAAGCACTCATAATCAGTAAAATATCATAACAAATAAAATGATATTTTTATATAAATAATTAATTGTTAAAAATTATTTACTCACAAAAATATGAATATTTAAGTCTAAATAACTTTCGGATTATCTGATTGGTCACGTAACCAATCTCTAACCTATAACAATAGGTTTAAAATAAATATCAGACTTAAAAGTAACTAAATCTCATATAATAATTATGAAATTCATCAAGTATCATACTGAACTCTAAAATAACCGGTAAAATTTTCTCATTCTATTTCTTTCCTCCTTATCCTTGCATTTTTCTTTTCTTTCGTTCCTTTTCTTTCTTCTCCTTGTCCTTTCTTTTCCCTCTCGGTTGTCTATTTTTCCTCTCAATTGGGCTTTCGGGTTGAATTAAGCAAAAGCAAGCATGTGACTGAAATATAAAGGCCCTACCATCTGAAAAAAGCACGAGCTGCTAAAAAATATTAAGTGGAGCAGACATCTTCTATTGGCTCCTTTCTAATCAAACTAGCAAAGTTGGTTGCTTGTGGCTGAAAGCCACGTGCGTTACAGAACGTTTAGCTCTTCTGGGATTTTTCGGGTTTTTAGATTTCAACCTTTTCTACATTAAAAACACTTGTATTTATAGGACAATTGATATATGTTTTGATCTTGATCGTTCATTGGATGACATATGACACAATTTGATTGACCCGTATGTACTTCAGAAATTTCTCAGCTAGTTCACACGTTCTAAATTTGGGCAAATATTGAGTTGCCACATAGCCTGCCAAACGTTGTGAATTCAGCTTGATGTTTGAAGAGTCTTAGTAGTTGTTGTAGAATAGCTAGCTTTGGCTATATATAATGAAAACACCTGTTTGATAGTACCTAAGTATATATGTAAATGTTACGTAATATCACCTGTATTAAGAGACCAAGATAACCTAACAAAGGATGTTATGAGATTGTGAAAAACTTAATGAAGAACTGAATTGTCTTTTTAGGTAATTTTAAATAAAGATATTTTTGCAATATAGAATTTTATTAAAAAAAAAAGTATCTAGAGTATTAAAATGGGTGCAAATAGTCTCACCTTAAGTATAAATGTCATTAAATACCTCAGTTGAGTCTAGATATCAAAGTTTCAAAACAGAATTAAAAAACTACAAACAATGAGTTAAAATCCATTTTTAAAAATATTCCACATATTCATATTTTATTATCATTCCAAGCATGAATATAAATATATGTGAACAACAAAATTTTCAAAAAAATATATGAGAAAAGTTTTAGAAACATCTACAAAAAAGTTTTATAAACAATATGATTTTATAAAAATTATTTGATAAAATCATTTAGCTAAAGACAATACTTTAGTATATAAATAGTTATGAAAACCGATAAATTTTTCATGAAACTTTAGATTTCCTATTTTCTTTTTTAAAACAACAAGTAATTCAACTCAAAAAGATCCATAACATAACAATTTAATTTTCAAATAACATGTTATAGTTAAAGAAGTACACACATGATTTCACTTACGTTCGGAAGCTGCTAACTTAGTCATTCTCCTTAGCTTATACGTTTGTGTTTGAGCGTGTGCTAAAAGAAAGGAAAAGAAATAAAAAACGAGTAATTATCATGACCACCTCTACCTTTTTTTTTTTCCACTCATATGAGACTTTTGTCATTTTTATCTTCTATCATCCTTAAGTTTTGAAAAAATCCCTTTTCAAGTCCTCCAGTTAAAAATTCTGTTAGTTAACATCTATTAACCTCTATATTTTAAAAAATTTACTGTTTTACCCTTACTAATATATTTAAAAAAATGACTTAATTTTTAAAGGATAATGTTAAATTAAATGACCAAATTACCTTTAACACATATTAACACATTAAAATTAAATTTTATGAACAATATTAACATATATTAGTATTTATTTCAAAGGTAATTTGGTCATTTAACTTAATATTGTCCTTGAAAAATTAGTTATTTTTTATGTGTAAATAAGGGTAAAATAATAAAATTTTTAAAATACAGAGGTTAATAGATGTTAACTAACAGAATTTTTAACTAGAGGACTTGAGAAGAGATTTTTCAAAACTAAATGATGAGAGAAGATAAAAAGGGCAAAAGTCCCATATGAGTGAAAAAAAGAGAAAAGGTAGGGGTGATCAATGATAATTACTCAATAAAAAACTATCTCCAAATAGTTTTTCGTATTTGAATCGATATTTCCTAATAACTTTCTCTTCTTAAACACAAGTTATCTAATATCAACATATCTTATACAACTTAAATTCTAATCTAAAACCATATGAGAAATCCTACTTAATCTAAATTCTTTAAGTACTCATCGATACAAAATTTGGGGCATTATCCACCTGGTTCATTACCAATCCCAAAGGTAAATGCTAATACTTTCGAGAATAATTATCACAATCAAAAATATGGATGAGGGTGCAAAAATCATTCAAAAGATGATCATAAATCTTTTCATCATCATATTAACAAAGATGTCCATCAGAAGAAAATTATTATGAAGACAAGAAGGGGGGAAGAAAAAGACTTTCGTGACTTAGGGGTGGGCAATTTAAC
>JANLJB010031245.1:12975-32627 GCA_026212285.1 Bursera cuneata
ATATATATATATATATATATATATATATATATATATTTTTTTTTTTTTTTTTTCTTGAGAGAGAGGGAGAGAGAAAAACAAAGGGGTGAGGGGAGTGGGCAACACTGATCTTGACGTGTCGATGAAGGAATGGTGGGCAGTGCTGCCACGTGGGACCACGACATGGCAAGAAGCGATTTGATTTCAATACATCAATCTAATGGAAAGATGAAATGAAATTCAAAGTGTTGGGCTGGGAGAGAAATAAAAGAGGTTCGCCTCCCCGTTGCCGACAGCTTTGGGCTGGGCCCCCACTACTTAACGCACCTCTTTTCTTTTCTCATTAATTGTCCCCACTTGCGTCATCCATTTCGTACCAATCTTATCAGGCCTTTTTCAACTCTGGGACCCTCCATCTGTTGATATTTTTTCGAGAATCGTTATCGTGTGCTCCACCTTTTTTCCCTTCTTATGCTCTCCTCTTCTCGCCCATCTCATGTCACAATAACAATCACATCTATTAAAGTTTTTCAAGTACGTAATGTGGGCATATCCTAATTTTAATCACATTATAAAATTTTTTTTATTTATTATATTTTTAAATTCTCATTTTTTTGGTTTCTATTTTATTAAAAAAACAACTCACTAATAATAAGGTACATTCTCATCATATTTTCCCACGCTGCCCATGCTTTCATAAGTCATAAACAACAAACATATGCATTAAACATGTTAAACTTATATTTTGCATAAAAACGAGCAAATCCCTTCGTTATTTTAATTTTCTAAGTATAAAAAATGATTAAAAAGATTATTATAATTCATCATCCTTAGACTTTGACAAGTGTACAATGACGCCCTTGATTTTTTCTATAATATTTTACATAAAATTTAACGTGACAGGAAATTAACTTGATAAATAAATATATAAATAAAAAAATTTGTATACTAAATAATAAAATAATCACTCATCAAATGATTTTATATCATGTTACAGTTGTTTAGATTATGTTATATAACTTAATTAATTATATAGAATTATTGATATTTTTAAATCTTTATCACTAAGTTATCATAAATTTTAAAATAAGTTTATTATTTATCGAATAATTTTATACACGTAAATAATTAATAAAACATAATTATCATAAAATCAAGTGCTAAATTTTAAAAGTTTATTATTTTTTATAATAAATAATTAATATAACGTAATTAACGAGTAGCATCCATGATTTAAATTAGAAAGGACAAAAACGTATTTACATATATATATATATATATATATATATATATATTGGACTACTCTTGCCGTATATGGTTCTTAATTTTATCATTCAGGTTCCAAGAGCACAAATCATTTAATTGGGAAGATGAATAAAAAATAATTTACTCAAAAGATAATTCGTTGGACCATAATTAATAAGTCTGTGTATGTTGTTTTAATTTGAATAGAATAAAGTAATTAATTAATTAATTAAAGGTTTGGGAAGAAGAAAGCCTAACCAAACATAATAATTAGAGAATTGAAGGCGGGCGTTTCATAGGTATCTTTGGCCCAGTTGAGGTCATGATGCTCACGTGACTAGCTTTCCTTTCAAGTAAAAACTAAGCCAAGTAGTGAGTCCAAGCAGCATATGCTGACTCAAAAGGTGGGTTGGTCCCCTCAGCAACAAGTTAAAACTTTTGTTGGATGAGGACATGATTACAATTTCTTACTCGCTCTGAGTTTGAGAAAGAAACTACTGTGAGTTTCCAAGGCAGGGCAGAGAGAAGAAGAGAATACAATTGCATTGGGAAATACAGAGAGAGCTATGAGCTACTAAGTAAAATATTGATTTCTAGGGTTTAAAACTTTAAAATAATGTGTAAGCTTGTCGACAGAATAGTGGGTCACAAATGTCTTGTATAGGGATAGGATAGGTTTATTGGTTTTCAAAGCAAATCATTTAAAAGAATTCAAGTAAAAGATGAATGACCAACGAGTATCGATGCAAGTATGAGCATAAAAAACAAGACCTTATTTTATTTTAATTTCTGGGTTTCCAAGTCCAAAGAGTGTGTAATCCCAAAGGCATGTCTTATCACCTTTTCTTCTCGGTCAAATTAAACAAGAATTTAAATCTTCAAAGAACCACCATGCCTGTCCAGGTCTTTAGCTGCACCGAATTGAATGTCTCTCTTTGTAATGTAAGATACCTAGACCTCGAGGTAGTTCTCTTCATTAATATATATATCTGTGTCTAAAGCTCATCTCCGTCTCATTGGTATTTGTTTCACATCTGGTTCATCTTATTTTAGAGACTACTGTAAAATAAAACCAAAAAGAAAAATCCAACTGGGTTGCATGCATGTTTTGTTTTCCAATTATCTACTAAAATATATTACATTTTTGTCTAATTCTATTATTCTAGAGAGGCTGTTGTTGGGACCAGAAAATTTCAGCTCTTCATCAAACCTAAAAGGTGGTTTCATTGCCATTAACTGGTAGAAAAATATTGCATGGCATGTTATGTGTTACAAAGCATCATGTGAAGCTCACAGTCCCTCTTGCGTGCATGAGGTTTGCTTTACTTTGAACGAGTATTTCCAACGAAATTAATAAATGCAACTTGATATATTCAAACTTTGTTGCCTAAATATTCGATCTGATGAGTCTCTCTTTTGTCTTGCCACAAGCCCTAGTGGCTCAAAGACAGTGAAGGTGAGAGCTTTGCATTAACCAAATTTATATTCCAGAGGTTTCTAATTTTGACTTGTTGCCTGGTTAAGTAGTTGACGGAAACAGTGGATTAAACTTCGGCAATTGATGAAACACTAACAAAGCTGTAGTTTAATTTAGTTGGTGGTTGGACTCCATCATGGCATCCATCAGCAAATGCCCAAAACCCTAGGAAAATATATACTTTTATGAAGATCTTTAGTATTATATGTGATGTTTTGGCAACGAGAAGATGACAAAGATAAGTATTGCAAGTGAGATTGTTAAACCCCAGAAGGGTTTAATTCTATAACACCTAGAGATGCTTCTTACATCATCGTTTTGTATACTTTATTACAATTCCTTTTAAGAGGAGAGTGCCCTAATTAGTTTGCTTGTTGGGGCACTTTTAGCAATGAAATCCCAAAATTGTCTTCGTCACAACAAAGCTCGACCACTGTTCATTGGGGGCTTTCTTGCCACTACAGAAGATTAACTTAGCTGTTAGAGAAATGAAAGCTAGGTGGGTCGTATCAATTCCTAATAGTAAGGTAATTAGCACATGATTTTACGTGACCAGTTGTAGAGAATTGTATAATTAATTAAGGGTTCTCTCTTCTCTCCCCCAACAGGAAGACTTATGTCACATGCAAAGAATCAAAATTGCGAAAAGATTGATTAGTTAAATGATTAATGTGGATTCTAATGTTCACACACACACACACACACACATATATATATATATATATATATTCTTGAAATAAATAATAATTTGGGCGCAATTATCGAATATTCGCACGCATAAGACTGGTTGATTATACTAATGGATTGCTTCTTGCTTTAGCCTTGAGCTGCAACCTCAGCATGTGAGGAAATCTCGGGATTGAGTCTCTCTGCACAAGCTTGATAAACAGGCTTAAATTTTGCTCTTGCCTGCTCGATCCGATCTTACCTAACCACAGATATATTAGATTAACGCAAATATGTCGTTGATAGTGTCTATATATATATATATATATATATATACATTTCATAATCATTAATTGTCTACGACAACAGAAAATGGTACAAAACATCTCAGTAATTACTTCTGTTGATAACTTTCCTTGGAGAGTTTCAATGTCAATGGTGATTGTAGTTCCAGTACTGTTCCAATATTTACATTCAAAATTAGTTAGTTTACTTGGAAAGGGATCCTCATTCGTCAGTGCATTATCGAATATAAAACTTACACGAAGATCATCCCTTGAAGGCCACCAGCCCAGAATGCGTCAGAAATGTGAAAAAGATTTTGCAAGTTTCTTGCTATCAACTTATGCCCACGAATGACAAGAAACTTTTCGTGTCATGGCACGTGCTGGCGCATATTTTATTAACCAAAGCAAAGATGCATGATTACTTAAGTCAGACAACTAGCATATATGCACAAATTATTAATGCTTACAAGTTAAGATTAATTATTTCAGAGACCATTCTCCGATTTATTTGCTTGAATTTTAATTAATTTTCAGTTTATTTTCGTTAAAAATTATGGATTTAAAATTCATTTAAATTTGTGTGAAGTCATGAAATTTAATATAAAAATTATTATTATTTTTCTTGAAATTTTTAGAATTTATTAGCATTATCCACAACTACCTAAACTTTTTGCGATTAAGTGAAAGGAGTACTATGCTTAGGTTTATCAAACTTTGGTGGGCATTTACCTGTACAGCAAATCACATGATTAGTTGATGGCCCAAGTATAACAGTTACGGGGCCCGAGACAATTCCGAATTCTATGTAGTTTCCGTAGGTCTACATAGAAATGCCACTGTGTGTTTAGTATTAATCCATAGCTAACAGTTACTGGGCCAGATAAATGTCCAATTAGTCTGTAGTATCAATCCAAAGGTAACAGTGGACTGGACCAAGCTACAAGAAAGCCCATTGAAGTACGGCTACCTGTGAGGTGTAGTGGTCTGGTGGTGTCGTGTGAAACTCAAAATCTATTTCAGATAAGAGTAAAACGCGAAAACTACCGTTTAGAATCGTAATTGTTTTTCACTCGAGTTTACTTTGACAGAAGCGTGCGGTTAAGGGTTTCTTTCTCTGTCCCCTCTGAAGTTCTAGGGTTTTGCCAGTACGGGTTGGTGCAATTCGGGTTTCTTTTGTAAAATGGACTCTGAATCGGATCAAGCTAAGCTATTTGTGGGGGGAATTTCTCGGGAGACAAGTGAAGAGATTCTCAGAGGTCACTTCAGTAAGTACGGCACCGTTTTGGGTTCGGTGATATCTAGGGAACGAAGCACCAAAAATTCCAGAGGGTTTGGCTTCGTTTGGTTCTCCGACCCTTCTTCAGCCGACGAAGCACTTAAAGATACGCATGTTATTGTGGGCAGAACGGTAAGTTCCAAGCGTTCTTTACTTATATTTCTTAGCTTAGGATTATTTATCTCGTTAGGTTTCTGTTTGGCTGCTGACTAGACAAGGAAATGGTGGGAAAGGACAATTTTGAGCTTTGATTTGTCTTTTCATATTTATAGTTAGCGGAAAGGTTTCTCTGTGACTTGTTTATTGATATTTCTGTGTTATTGAATGAAGCGTATGGTAGGTTTTTCCTTCTGTTTCTGTTTAAGTGGAAGGTGAATAAAAGTTTCTCTTTTTTTGTTCGAAAATAAAATTTTTTGCCTCGCTGAAGTAGTAACTGCAGTATTAGAAATTGGTTAGATATTTAACGAGTATGGTTGAAAATTTTAGAATTTAAAGTTAATAGCTTCTTTTTCTGGAATTACCTTTTCTCAAAGACCAAATAGAGCTTAAAATGTGTCTTTTGTTTTATTGTCATTTGATTTCTTAGGTAGAGGTGAAAAAAGCAATTCCGAGAAGTGAACAACTGCAAAACCAACAGAAACAGCAGCTACAACACTACCCAAATGAACAACAGAATAGTCGGACTAGTGGTAATGGTGAGATTGGTAATCATTTTAGGACAAAAAAGATTTTTGTTGGGGGTTTATCAGCCAATCTAACAGAAGAGGAGTTTAAGAATTACTTTGAGAGGTTTGGTAGGATAATAGATGTAGTTGTGATGCATGACAATATGACAAACCGGCCTAGGGGTTTTGGTTTTGTCACCTATGATTCAGATCAATCTGTTGATAATGTGATGCAGAAGACTTTTCATGAGTTGAATGGTAGGCTTGTGGAAGTTAAGAGGGCCGTTCCGAAAGAGGAAATTAATGGTGGTATCTGTGGTTATAACACAAGAGTTGGATGTGGAAAAGGCTCTACTTATAAAAGTTCTCAAGGTGGCAATTACCCTCCTTTTAGTCCTGCATATGTACCTCCCCCTTATGCTCCTATTCCTGGGTATGGTGCTGTTGGAGGATATATGTCTGGACCAGGCATGATAGGGGGTCGATACCCTATGGTAGTTTATGGCAAGTATGGTTATGGGGTTGCACCGACTGCCCCTAGGAACCCCTGGTATGGGCCTATGATGATTGAAGCTGGGGCATGCCCTGTTCCTTATGGCAATGCTTCTATTTTTCCTACTTACATGAATGGTGGTTTTGGTGCCATGGGTATGGCTGCTGGTGGTTACGGTGGTATCTTTCTACCTGGCATGGATGGGAAATTAAGTCAGGTTATGGGTGGCAGTGGAGGTTTGCTAGCTAATGCTGCTCCATCTCATATTGAAGGGGTGCAATTGGATGTCAATTCTATGGGTTTGAGAGGAAGTAATGATAGTGGTTCTAGTGAACAGAATCAGAAAGGTCTTGATCGAAGATTTAATCCTTTGCCTGTAGGTATTTCTAGATGACCATGCATATTCTTTGGGTGAGTGTTTAAGGGTTAATCGATTCTTTCACTGATTGGTTAGGCTGTTTAACCATCAATTATCTGACGTTGTTTTCTTTTAGATGTTATTTATGTGTGTGATAAACATGTTGCTTACTATTTGTCATTGCTAATGTTAATAATCTCAGTACAGGATTCTGTCCTTTGTAATATAATTGGTTTAGGATCTCTATCTACTCTTGGCACCGCTCACTCAGTCGCTTCACCTTTCATTTACGTTATATGGATATTAAAGTAGTGGGAAATATTGTTGATGCTATACCTCTTGCATTGTCATTATTTCAGGGAGTTAAGATTTTTGTTGTTCATGACCGTTGTTTTGCTGTTCACTTACTAATATTAATAGGGATTTTTTCTTTCTTTGTTGATATATATTACAGTGTAACTTGTTGAATTGGTTGAGCCTTCCATTTTTATGGATAAAAAATCAGTTCAATTCTTATGTGTTATTATGATGTCAGGATGATTTATATCTCTTGTGGTTTACCTGTTACATCACCTTCCTTATTTCTTTACATTAATGCAGGCTGGAGTTCAGACTTTGCCATGTTTCCTGTTATTATTCATTGGAAATTTTTACCATGTATCTTTTAAATGAAACATTGAAAAATATTTGTGATGCATCTTTGAGTTTTTGTTAATTCACCGAATGATCTTCTTATATGTTGCAAGATGTGCTTGCAATAAAAAATTTTAATAGTGGATTGCAGTTTATGTTCGATTTTAATGATGCAATGGGTTTAACCTTGTCATGGATGTGCTTCTTTTGGTTGTCTAGACTTTTTGAGAAGTCATGGTGAAAAATTACATGGTTCTTTTTCTTTTCTAGTTTCTCTTTTAATTTTCAAAACAAAAAATTTGTTGATTTCTTGTAATAAGAAATGTTATTGATGTCAGTTTGATGTAATGAGGTCTGCAATATTACTGCAAATTTCATAGTTTCTTTTAAAGCCACTTGTTACATATTAGCCAAGCTCTCACTCCATGTTGTTGGTGATTGATATGTTCAGATTTTATGTCCTATTTGGGAAACGAATGTATTTCCCCTTTTATTTACTTTGTCACTCTCCCTTTTTGTTCTTCTTGATATAGAACTTTAATGTGATGGACTTTAACTCTATATTCGAGCTCACCAACATGGGCATGCAGGTCTTTGACGGCAGGTTGTTGTTTCAATGTGGTTGTGGATAGTTTATTATTACTGTCATACCTGAGCTTTTGATGCTCTCTAAATTTGATTCTTTTTTGGTTCTTTCCCGAATAGACCAGATTATCTTTGGCTAACCATCCTTTCTGGCTGTTCTGTCATCTCATTATTTGCTGTAAAACATGAGATTTTATTAATTTAGTGAAGCAGGTATGGTATGGGGATGGGTTATTGTGGAATGCTTGTCGAAAAGAAAAGAAAAAGGGTCTAGAGTCCATCAAGTGGCCAAAATGAGTTGCAGACAATTGCTAACAGCATTTTGAGTAGTTTGAACCTCAAATGCCTTGATGTCATGTCAGGACATGTAATTGTGAAAATCTTGTAGAAGTTGATTTTTTAATTTGATTTTATATGTTTGGGTTGAATCGGTTGTACTACCTCTTTGAAGGTGCAGGAATTTGTTTGCCACCTTTTGATGTGTTAACCCTGGAGCTTAAGCCGATCCAAACAAAATCTGATTACCTTAATTGTTAGCTTGCGGGACGGTCATTTTAGCAACAGGACAAACACACGCCAACGAACCATCAGCTTTTGATTTAGGCCCCCGTAGGAATTGGTAAATAACGTTGATGCGCGATGCTATTTTGCTCTCATTCAATATCCTCCATTCTAGGCATAAATGTGGAATAAATCTACTTGGGGAACAACGGATGTGAGGATGTCTTGTAAAAAATAGGTGGTTACATTGACTTCCACTGTTTCAGTCATAATTTTCAAATAAAAACTTCTCTTTAAGGGGCTTATATTAAGAACATGATAGATTTTTTATTTTTATTTTTTTTTAAAGTGATTTCCTTCTATCCCGTTAGCTTTTACAGTTGTTTAATTCATCCATAAGATAGCAGGTATGCAATCACCTCGAAAGCTAATTCTCATAATCATAACTTCCTATCCAAGTTAACTTCCATTTGTATCCAGAGATCGGTGGCGTCATACTCACTTGCACCCAACTAAAACAACCCGGTAAGGAGTCACACGACGAAGCCCCCAGACTAGAAGCCTAGCCGAACTAAAAGCTAAAGGAGGATCCACGAGAACTCGCAATTCCCTAGCCAACTCCACTCTTATTTTATAAATTTCACTGTATATGCAATTTAATCCTTACTCACTTTAAATACAAAAACACAATTTTATCCTTAAATAATCAGAAGGTGACGGCAGTTAGTCCATAAGTGGGTGTAAAATAGCACTTTTCTATTGGATTGAATAGCCCACACGTCCCTTGGAGTGATGTCCAGACGAGCCATAATCAGTTTCTGTCAAATCCTATGGACCACAGTTACATATGGACTATCCAGATCCAATATAGTTTACAACAAAAGAAAAAAGATTAGTCTTTAAAAAAAAAAAAAAAAAAACTAGTGTTTTCTAGTGGCCTGCTTGCTGCAGTTGGATTATGATATCAACGCTAGAGATTTTGTAAACGAAAACGAAGCTGCCTAAACTGGTGCTTCAATTCGAACAGGCTAGACAGAAAGAAGAGAAATGATGCTCCTCAGCCAAGCTCCTCTATCAACCGGAAAATGCTCTCTCAATCTTAAACTAACAAACACCAACCCATCTTTCTTATCCAATTCTAATACACATAATTCCAATTTCATCTCCCGGACTACCCGAAGAATCCCCGCAACCTCAAGGTCCCTCAATCTCGCCCTTGCAAAAGCCGACGGAAGTGTTGATTCCAGCCCTGCAACCAAACAACCAGTTCCTCCTCCTCCTCCTTTTAACAATGAAGAAACAATTTTTGTGGGTCAAGAGGACGTTCCTTTAGAAGGCGTCATTCAGTTCGACAAACCCGATTTTTCTTCTCGTTTAAACAAATGGGGGTACATTCTTTAAACATATTTTACTATTCTTTATCGTAGAATAATGAGTTTGACTTAAATTGTTATTGGCTTGCAGTCGTGTGGCTCTGCTTGCTGGTGGAGATGTGTTGGCTCTGTTTCTGTTCTCTGCTATTGGAAGATTTAATCATGGGTTCTCTGTTTTTGACATTGAAACGCTGCGTACCGCCGACCCTTTTGTTGCCGGTAATGTTTGTTTTCTATTATCGGGCTTGAATTTTATTTATTAGAATGATAAATAAATGTAAGTGTGGGCTGATAGGTTGGTTCTTGAGTGCTTACTTTCTTGGCGGTTATGCGGAGGATGGTCGTGGAATGAATGGTCGGTCTAAGGCTATTATAGCTGCTGCCAAATCCTGGGCTTTGGGAGTTCCAGTAAGTTTCAATTTTATCTAATTTCTTGTTTCTTATAATTGTGTGAATGTTCTGTATTGACTTTGAGGTCTGTTTTTAAGGAGAAATTGTTACTACAAATATTGATTACTCATGTATTGGCTTGACCCTGCATTTCCATTTCGGAGTTGAAATCTCTGTAGGTCCGCCCTTGTCTGCTAACTACCTTTTTATGGTGGAATTAGCAACATTTTCAGGACCCATTCTATTATGTAACATTGGGAATGAAGTGTTGCTATTTGTTTCTCATAGGATTATATGTTCAAACAGTTATATAGGATACTGTTATTGCTAAAATGGCTGCTATGACCTGTATACTGAACTTGTTCTTGTATTGCATTAACTTTTGTGGATCTGTTTAGATTATACATTGGATACTCTGACCTGCTCATGATACATGGTCTGGAAAATTTTCATTGGGCCATTGACACATGCTACGTTCAAATGGAAAAGAAATAAAGAATTTGAGGAAGTTGGCTCTTCAAGTTGAGGAGTGAAGATGTTTATTCTATGAAGTGATCTACAAGATATATTCACAATGGTCATTAATATAGATTTTGGTCTTAATGGTTTATACAATAAGCAAAAACTGCGTTAAGGTGTTGTTTGGTGTGAGTAAGACAACATTTTTTAAAAACTTTTGAGTTTCAATTGTGGCTACAATCATGGTTCCAGCCAGTTTGCCTCCCATTGTAGAGGTTTCTCGTAGGGTATAATTTTACTTAGTGGTTGGAGTATGTGTAGGGGAAATTTTGGGGTAGTATCACAGAATGAATGGACTTCAGTGTAGTCTTTTGTGTCTCAGCTTGAGAGGGGATAAACACCTCAATCAATATGAAAATAGCAGATTGAATATCTAATCATAAGAGCAGAGGTGTTGTTGAATAAAATTTGATCAGAATAGAAAGCATCTCGTTATGTAAGGTAATTTTACAACAACCGCAAGCTATGTGGTTAAACTACCTTCTAAAATATTACAGTCCATTGGCTCTTCTCTCTACTTCGTGCTAGTTTTGGTGCCGCCTCTTATCTGTAGATGCTTAGAGGTCACTAGAATCTTCACAAAAATAAGTGTGATCAAGGGTTTTAGTATCTATAATAGATAGACTCTTGGATGAGTTACTGGTTTTAGTCTTGATCATGTTCTATCATAGATTCTACCACCCCTTCATTCATGTTTACTTATTAACTGTTTACTTTTTTTTTTTTTTTTGGCTGGGTTGGGGATGGAGGGGAGGAGTGGACAGGGAAGAATGTGGTTCTCTTGAATTCTGAGACCACTCGATTCCGCTGATATCTGCTTAGAAAATTCCTCTGACTGGTGCAATGTGCTTCTGCTTGTGCATGAGTAGTATTGTGTCATTCTTGATTCTTCTTTTCCTTTCGAATTTCAATACATATTCTTATTTTCTGAAGGACGTTGTTACTGTGAGTTTTCATGGTTGCACAGGATCAAACAATCTAAAAGAAGCTTTTTTCCATTTCTCAAGTCTGAGTTGCACCGTATGGAGTTCTCGTTTCATCAATTCTTCTTCTCATTCACAATTTCAGAAACGTTCATTTTAATGGAGTTCTTTTCAGTGGAAATGCTGTTTGAGTAAACACTATGTTCTAAGAAACAGAATAGTTTATGATTGCATTTTTAATTTCCAACTGCATTTGTGTATATCATCCAAAAGCGTACTTAATAAAATTTCATTCTCTTGCTTTCTTGGCAGCTGGGATTAGTTATAAGGGCAGTAACATCAGGTCACATTCCGCCATATACATTCACCTTAGTAACGATGGGGAGTACTGCTGTTCTGCTTATAGGATGGAGAGCACTATTATTCAGCTTTCTTGTCAATGATAAGAGCAAGAAAAATGATGTGTACCGCCGTGGTAACCCATTTGAATTATTTGAGGTATGAAACTTTTCCTGCTAACTGCCCAATGATGTTAAAATGAAGTGGTTAGCTTGAATTTTAGTATATTCAAGTTTTGTTGTTTCCTTACTGTGATTATGTAATTGTCTTGATCATGATAGAGTTTCTTGTAGTTTTCACACATATGCAAAGTATCTCCAAGTAGAATGCTTGATAATCTCTTCGGCTTTGAATTTAAATTTATTTTCTGGTTGGCTGAGGAAAGTGATTTTGTCACAATATGACAACCTTGGAGAACTCAATCAATAGTGAGAATCACATTCTGTATTTCTTCTCTCTGCTATCTAATTATTTATTCAAGTAGTTCTTTGTGTGTGTGTGGGGGGGTGGTTGAATTTGGAAGGTTAGGATTATTTCTCACTCAAGTTTGTATGCGTTCCATTTTTTCTTCTTTTGATTATGTGGTAAGGACCATATATAACGTCAAAACTTTTGAATAACTTGTTCCCTTTTATTTATGCTTGGGGACTGGCTATACTATTCCCAGATACATGGAGATGCTGATTTCTGACGGCATAAATTGCTTTCATTCTTGCAGTTGTTGACATCATTAGTTCGAAGGTGGTAATCGTGACAGCCATTGTCATGCTGATACCATAGGCATGCGTTATTCTCTTGCTGTGCATCGATATTCTCAGGTTTTCGTACATACTTTTTGTACTTAAGAGCTATAATTCCAGCAAATAGGAAAATCTTGGGTAGATATAATCACATTTGAATTTGGATATCTCGACAATTCTTCCATAGACAATTTTCTTCCTTTAGCATATATCTATTTCTATTTGTGTATAGTCGAAAATCAGGCCTAACTGCAGTAACTTTTCTGGAAACTGCTCTTTATTCAGTTATGCCTCTCTCTATTGAATTAATCTTTCAAGTTCATATATTGTTTTTGTTTCAAAAAGTCAAAAGTAATTGATTTTTTTATAAGCAAATCCATCCATTAGCAAAGAGTTAGTAATATGATTACAATTTTCTTTCTAATTGTTAAAATGACAGATCAGAACGGTACCACCATGACATTAGGTAGGATTGTTTCAAGAACGGCGCTTGGTTCTTCCGTTCCTTCGCTATTTGTATTATAAGCAACTTACATCTGTTAATAGTAAAGCGAAGATGCCTGAGCATTAAAACGGATGATCCACAGATTTACTCGTTTAACAATCATGAGGTTTGAAGTAACAAGTAAGCTAAGATATGTCAACCTCTGCATAGATGCTAGATTATAAATCACATTTTCTTGGTTGGATTTCTTCTGAAGGTTATACTTTCTCTATCTTTTCCTGTTATGCACGATATCATTGCTTTCTGTCTAAAAACAAAACTGCTAGTAGGATTATATTGGTAACAATATCATTATTCATTAGATTCACAGTATGAGTTTTCATGAATATTAATTAAAAACAACAAAACTCTGCCATCTTGATGTCATTGATAACCTCAACTTAAATGATGAATCTGAAAAGAAGAACAAATATTAGGTTTTGGAAGATAATCCTTTGTATAATAGTTCGTAACAGCTTCCCCCTAAAAATTATGTTGATTCTGTAATGTGGACACTGTTATCAGATTTCCCAGTTTCATAAGATTTGAAATTTCAACTCAAGGAAATTAATGTAGTATCAGAAGCTCTCTCAGTTTTTGAGAATTTTTTCTACTTTTAAATTCTTAGAAAACCCTTACGTTGCCAATCCAAAATCTACAACAATCTAATAACATTCGATTACCGGGTGACATACGCTTCCCATAAGGATAAAAACATACGCATCCCCTAGTTATGACTTAAAGTACACCGTCACCTTACTTATTTTTTCAGTAACACTTCACCTCCATTTTGATATCATTATACTCTTATGAAAAAAATTATGGACCCCTCTTAAGCATTATTATAGCGTTTTCGATAGATTTTATTAATCATAGAAAAACATTATACTATAATATTTATCTATTAAAATATCCAATTTACTATTATGAAAAATAACACTTACATTCCTTGAGTTTATTGAAGAACTAGTATTGATAGAAACATTTTCTACTATTAAAGTAAAAATAGTTTGATTAATTAAAAATAATAAAATATCAAAACCACTTTTATTATAAAGAGTAAGTTTTTTACTAGATAAATAATTTTATTAAAATTAATATTAAATCTTGAAAATCTAACCTTTTGAAAATAGTTTACGTATTTATATTTTAAAATATTAGAAAACAAGTGAAATGTTTTTTAAAATATTAAGACATTAGAAATGTTTTTAAAAAAATAATATTTTTTTACATTCTGGTACTAATACTATTGAAGAAATGTTTTTTTTAATAAATCTTTCTTGTAGAAATACTAATACTATTTTTGAAAAGTTGATTTTGAATATTTAATATTAATTTTTTAGAATATAATAAATTATTTATCTATTTAAATACTTACTTTATATAATAATAAAAATGGTTTTGATGTTTTATTATTTTTATTCGATTAATTATTAATTTTATTAATATTTATAAATTATAAATTAATTAGTTTTTCGGTAAACTTAAGGTAGGTAAATATTATTTATTAGAAAAATAAAGTTAATATTTTAATAGGTAAATAATATAATAGGAAATTTTATGTGATTAGTTAGACCTTTCAGGGACGCTTAATAATGCCTACCCACAGGGTATCCAGAATTTTTTCCATAAAGGGCGACGGTTAGAATATTATGAAAATGGGGTTAATTATAAAAATTAAGTAGGGTGATGATTTTACTTAGACCACGATTAGCGGTGCCCATATCACATCTGGGGGAAGATTCGCTTGCGAGGTGCAGTGAAATCGGTGGAAGCCCGCAGAAATTTTTTATTTTACCTGGAGTTTGCAGAGGATCAGGATTTGACGTCCATGTGACTGCAAATTCTAAATGGGCTGCTTATTAGACGGGTCAGTCATTGCGCGACAACCAATAGCCGTCACAACAGAGCGATTGGCCATTTCTATTTGTATTTTTTATGGTTCTCTTTAGGCGTCCCATCAGTCTTAATTTCTTCGCTTCAAAACTTTTAGTTTAATATGTATATATTTTCTCTCGCCAGAGTTGACCATGTTTTTTAATTTAGACCATCAGTTGTTGTTGATTATCTTATCATGTTAGTGTTGGCTGCTTGGTAAGTTTTTGTTATAATCGCAGTCAAAAGGCTAAAAATAAAAAACAAGGGATCGATTATACTATATTGTGCAGAAAAACTACAGCGATATCGCTTTTAGATTTTGGAAATGATCTCAGCTTGAAAGTTCACGTTTCTAAGTAAGAGAATCGATCTGGAGAATCGAAGTTGGATTCTAAAATATTTGATAAACTACTAAATTCCAAAACGATTAAGTGAATGCAACAAATTAAATTTCAAAATTCCATTCTATAATGCGCCAAACTGAGAGACTGGGTTGCCCTAGCTTTGAAGTCTTAATTCCAGGTATCGTATGATGCTGCAGAATGGAATCTGATTTGTTCAACTTTAAGGCGTTTATGGGGATTAATCGTTACTGCGCTAGTGTGATAACTATTGGTCGAATGTATTACTCTATTGTGGCTATCGGCCACAGCTCATCCCTTGAGGTGGTTTGCGATATTCGAATTTGTGTGGATTGCTTGCCAAGTCAAAACATGTTTGCTCTTGAAAAACTCATAATACCATAATAAGAAACATGCTTCATAGTCCTCTTCCATTAACGCAATTTGGAAAGAAAATAGATGTCTTTTCAGGTGGCACAGCAGCAAATATATTTATTAAAGGCGCATATATACGTCTATGACGGCAACTACAGAGTGGTGACCGGTGACAAGGGCATAGAATTATAATAGTATTATCTGTTGAAAGCTAGCGGATATACAAGTAGATTTTGTCGTTTTAATTCTTTCAAGCATAAGCTTTTAACGTCATTTTCACTCATCTGGGAATGAACAAAAACAAGGGTTATAGCCTATAGGGCGGGAATAGTCTAAGAAGGTTGCTTGTTTAATAGATTTTCGGTCATGGGATAAAATACGAATGGCTTCTTTTGTATGTAAGTTCACATCACTCATACTTTCATGTTCTTGTTCCATCTATGACAAAAGAAGAAGCTACAATGGCCTCTTCATTGCATCAAAGCTAAGCTACTCCTCATCTTTCCCTCTCTGTTTAAATGGTAAAAAGGAAACCCTTGTTGAGGAAACAAGGAAGAGAATCTGAGGTGATTGTGACATGACAAATGAGGTTAGATTTTGACGTCTCCTCTTTGGCAGAGAGAGAGAGAGAGGGATTAAATGACAAATAGCAAAATGTTGACGTTGGAGTTAAAATGGGGTAAGTCATGCATGCAAGAGTGCCTTAATGGAGGCACAGTCCTAGGTCTCTCTCTCCCTCTGTCTGTTTACTGAAAGGAGTTGGAGAAGTAATGAAGCATGGAGATGTTGAAGTAGCTAGAGAGGTAGAATCAATGAGTAATGTAAATATTTAACAGGGAAAGGAAACCGTAGAGGGCGCATCACAGCTGTTGTTGTCTTTCTCAGTTTTGTAGCCATTCCCAGTGACCTCATAATCCACTCTCTCTCTATTGGCCCCTCTTATTGGCCATTGGCTAGTATTTGTGATCTGCCTTTAGATTTTGTTTGGATTTTGTGTTCTTCACGTGAATCTCCTAACTCATTCCCTCATTTAATTCTCTCTCTGGGCTGGGCCTCGGACGATTGTATAACAACACAGCAAAAGCAAAAGTAAGGTAGAAAAAATATATATATATAACGGAGGAAATAAGCCATTGAAAGATATGTTATGTCGTCAGTTAATAACAGATTAAACAAAATAACAATCCAAAAATTCTACTCACATTTGAAAAAGGGATATTTACTCTATCCCCGTATAAATTTAAAAAATATATTTAACTCAAGTTTTTTATTAAATTATATTTATTTTCTAAAAATTATGACTGTTTTTATAAAAATTAATATTTATCTCCCAAAATCTGAAAGTAAGTGTTAGTTTAACAAAAATTTGGAGTTAAATATTTTTTTAAATTTAATTGGGGTCGATGTAATTTCCCCCGTTGAAATATAATGTTCTGTGTTGCAAAAACTGAGTGGGCAATAGACAATATAAAGCAAGCTGGAAGCAATCTGTACCCAATATCTGTATGGTAGGTGGTATGCAGACTTCTTAAATTATAAGTTGGCTTTTGCAAGCAATCCATGCTAGCCTGAGAAGAGAATCATTGTTTTAAGTTGGAAATTTATTATAGTTGTTCACACGTTTGACACTCGCAGCTGCTAAATTATTTGCGTCTCAGCTTCAGTCCTGTTGAATTTGTGCATGCTGTGTGCCACTTTGACATGAATGCTATCTCAAACTAGATCAAAATTTATTCTCTATTACTGCCTTTTCAATTAGCTTTGTGGAAATTGAGTTGAGGGTTAGCAACTTTAGATGACATAGAATCCAGCTAAATCTTTGAGAAATTCATAGAAAAGAAAATTAAAAAAAAGTATCACCTTTTGTATATTCTTGCCGTAAAGTACTTATAGTTACATGATTAATTTTAATCGATCCAGTGATAATATTTCTGTTTCTGCAGCTGGCTTCTACCAACAACAACGCCATGATTTAGGAATGAATAAGGCTCTTGATGGTGAGACATGTAGATAGAAATATTGTGATTAGGCCATTGATTATGATTCTAATAAAATAAATTAAGTGGAATGTATATGACAATTACTGCTTTTGGGAAGGAGATGGACTTGAGATCATAAAATAGACTGAGTAAAGCTTTCCATGCAACTGTTTTTCACTGTTTTTTTTGTCTTTGTAAGCAGTATCTGTTCTTTCATTTTCCATTATTTGATATGTCTCTCTCTCTTTCCATATGAATTATCAGGTCCACATCTCTGACCAAATTTAAGCCTTCATTTTCCAGAAGGTGGACAAAAGATGTTCTCTCCATTCTTTGCAATATTTGATATAGCTTTTGCACCCTCTCTTCCATGCCAATTTAATATTAAAGATTCAATTTTAATTTAACTAGTAAAAATAGAATATGGGTTCCATCATTAGTCCATGAATCTACACTATATGAATAATTAATCTCAAAAATTTTAAACTGATCATACCAAAAGCATAATCAGTTTCCTTTAAAATGCATACTATGTGCAAGAGTTATCCACCAAATAACACCTATCAGAACCCTACAACAGTTGCTTACTTTTGACTGAAGAGGTTGGTGTATGATGTATAATATTGCAAATTTGAGAGGCAGCTAAATAGCACTTTGCAAAGCACATGCACCAATTCAGGAAAAAAAAAAAAAAAGCTTAGTGGTCTCTCTGCTAGAGCTCTTGTCGATGGATTCACTCATCATTACTATATAATAAAAAAGAATCCCTTCCCACCTCTATGCGCACACTCACACACATACACACGCAAACGAAAACGAAAACGCACACACTCACACAAACACACGCACATCTCTCCCTGGTACTTCCTTTTCCCTCCAAACTCAGTCCGGCTTTCAAGGTTCAAAACCAAATCATTCTCATTTGAAAATCTGTCTCCATAACCATAAGTAATGATCTTCATGCACATTTCCATGCAAGATCCTTTCACAAAAAGGTAACAACTAAACATGAATCAAAAACCGAGAATTCAAAACCATTTTGGCCATTTACAAACAGCAGTAAGAAAAAAATGTGATTAAACATGTATGTATTCGTATCATCAGAAATTGACTTTTATTTGTAAAATTATTATCCGTGCGACTGCTACACTGCTACTATTATAATATAAGGTTGGATAACTGTTGTGCAGCATAAAATTAGACAATAGTAGTCTTGTATAATTAATGTTTCATAAAGCATATACATAAATACACGTACATCTGGGATCTAATTGCTCTTATGGAAAGTTATTAACGATTGATGAATGATACTAAAATCAACTCTGTTTAACTGAGAAAGTGCAGTAGTACAAACAATAATGTTGTAGACAAATAGAGAAAGCTCTTGTATAGTACCACGATAACGATTCTGTAAATTATTACCCAATTCGAGAAATAACACAAAATTTTTAGCGAAAACATATGAAAATCAGGCAGTAGGGAATGTGTATCTCAAGAGTATTGTTAAAACATATACTAAAGGATTAAAGGATTAGTACAAGAGAGGAAATATAAAACATTTTTCAGAAAAGCTTGTTTTTGAGGGCCCTTTGCTCATCATTCCTGGAATATTTCAAGCTTAACCCAGACCCACTTGCCACTTTTTGTCTGGAAGCAGGTGTTGACTACACAACCATGCTATTAGATAAAGCTAATGGAGCTTCTGTGTTTTCCCCATTTCTGTTTAAGAGCAAGAACATACCACGCGCCAATACATTTAACAACTTGTGTGTATTTTATTTATCTTTTAATGGGATCTATTGAACTGAACTGAAAAAACAAATACAAAATTTTCCATCATCTTCTCTGCTTTCTTTTATGAATTATAGATTGGTGGCACAGAGAGATAAAATAAGAGAGCTCCTTGCGGTCTCTCCAAAATCAGCAGAAGGTGGCTTCATTAGGTTGTAAATTTAATGTTTCAGTTGTTGGGCAATATTAATCCATTTTTCTCGGCGGGTTCTGTATAATTTTCCTGAAATGGGGCATTGCGGGGAGGGCGGCAGATTGGCTGTTTCCAGGTTGTTTCACGCAATAGATTTTTAAGTAGATTTATCTGTTTCAATTAAAAAAAAAAAAAAAAAAAAAAGCAAAAAAAACAAAAAAA
>JANLJB010031245.1:32659-50030 GCA_026212285.1 Bursera cuneata
TTTTTTTTTTTTTTTTTTTTTCACTTTTTAATTGTCTTCGAGTATATTCTATGTTTCCTTTTTATTTTTTATTTTTATGAAGATAATTGGCCATAATTTTATTTGTCTCCAGTATTTCTAACATCACAGCAAACAGGTCATAGCCAACTTCATCACGGTCAGATGAAGGTCCGTAGAGGTCACATCAGCTGACACCACAGGAGACACCTATCTTTATCCAAATCAACGGTAGGTGATGGGCTGTGACCATTATGTGATCACAGTAGAAATGATAGATCTTTTGTCCTATTATTAGTATTTTTTTGAACTGAAAGCTGTGAACCAAATTGGAACAGTATTCCAAGTTTGAAAATAAAAGAAAAGAAAGCAAAAACATTAGATTTAATTTGGATCCCTTAAGGCTGCAGAGTGGGCACAGAAGCTGTACACTGTATGAAGTGACTGGATGGACAGACAGACGTCCTGCCCGTCAAATCTATCTTAGGCCCTGTGCACTGTAAAAATAAAGCTAACCGGTTTTGGTTGTCTGACCACCATCGCCCTATTGGCCTCTATACAAGCCCACTAGATTCAACTGACTGATTATGTTGTGTCAATGAAGAGAGAGAGAGAGTGTACAAAAAATTTGGAAAAATAATTTATGGGTTTGCTGGGTAATGAAAAGAGTTATATATGAGAGAGCAAAGAGTGGTTCTGGTGTAATATTGGATCTGGGTTTTTTGTAGGGTTTAAGAGAGAGTTAAGAAAAAGGCAAAAGAGGAGGGGAAGTGAGATGGAGGAAAAGCAAAAGACGTGGTCGTTCTTACATACACAGATCCCTATGGAATGCAGGGGTGCTACCCAGCATTGCTTGCCTGGAATTCCTTCTCTTTTTTTAGTTTAAAGAGAGCAGTTTTGTGTTTTGTTCTCTTCAGTGAGAGACAGAGAGAGAGATATACTTTGGTGGGGATATATTGCATAGATTGTAGAGTTATGGGAAATTTTTTTCCCTTGCAATGAGTTCTGCTGCTAGACAACAAAAAACCAAGCTTTCAGATGGAAGGGAGGCAAGAGATTTGGTATGATTAGTTTATTTGCTTCCCAATGATTGAGTTGCCTTGCTCCAAGAGATACTTCTAAGAAACCGAAAACGAAACCGCTGTTAGCTAGTAAGAAAAGAAAAAGAAAAGAGAGGAGAAGATGAAGTCCATGAATGACGATAACAACAACAACGGCAGCAGCAATAATAGCTGGTTGGGGTTCTCTCTCTCACCCCACATGAAAATGGAGGTTAACCCTGCTGACCACCCTCAGCATCAACATCATCATCATCATCAGTACCATCATCAAACCCAGCCTTCTCCTACTGCTGCTTCTAATGCCGTTCCTACCAGCTTTTACCTATCTTCTTCTCATGTGAACGGCACCGGAATCTGCTACGGGGTTGGAGAGAATGGTACCTTCCACTCACCCTTATCTGTGATGCCTCTCAAATCAGATGGCTCACTTTGCATCATGGAGGCTCTCACCAGATCACAACCAGAAGGTATGCTTCAGCTTTTTTTCCTGGTTACTTCTTGTTTATTTATTCTTGGCTTTTAAAGTATTAGTGCTCATGGTCTATGTTCTGTTTCCTTCTGTTTTTTTTTTTGGGTGGGTACAGGGATGGTGTCCAGTTCATCCCCAAAACTTGAGGACTTCCTAGGTGGTGCGCCAATGGAGAATCATCAGTATGGAAGCCATGAAAGAGAAACAATGGCTCTGAGCCTTGATAGCATGTACTACCACCAGAGTACAGCGTCAGAAAGCAACAGGCAACATTCTCTCGACCTTCTCCAGGAGCAATTAAGGCAACAAGAACAACAGTTTACAGTTCAAGCCCACCCATATTATCTAGGAATGCCATGTCACGGAATTTATCAAGCAGCATTGGAGGAAGAAACCAAGAGCACCCACCTTGCAGACTGTGAATCCCAGATCCCTCAAATGGGAGATAATGCAATGCCTTGCTTGAAAAACTGGGTCGCCAGGCACTACTCTACTAATGGTAGTGCATTGGAGCAGCAGATGGGTAGCCCCATGGTTGATGATGGAGCTTCCGGGTCTGTTGGTGCAATTAGTTGTGGGGATTTACAGTCTTTGAGCTTGTCCATGAGCCCCGGTTCTCAGTCTAGTTGTGTCACGGCTGCAAGGCAGATCTCAACTGCCACTGGTGAATGTGTGGCCGTGGAAACTAAGAAGCGAGGACCTGGAAAAGTGGGTCTGAAGCAGCCTGTTCATAGGAAGTCTATTGACACATTTGGGCAAAGAACATCTCAGTATAGAGGCGTGACAAGGTTAGCTCAACTGTAATCCAAAGGCATTTTCATCTTTGGACAATTTCTTTTTAATTTAACTTTATTATTTTCCTTTATACTTATTTGCTTGGGATGGATGTTTGACGTTTCATTCTCTATTGCATTTTCCTATGCACCTCTATTATAGTTTTTCTACTTTTACTTACTGTTATTGTTATCTTTTCTCTTTTGAATATTCAACTAACCTTGTGAAACTACCTCCTCCAGACATAGATGGACAGGTAGATACGAAGCTCATTTGTGGGATAACAGTTGCAAGAAAGAAGGACAAACCAGGAAAGGGAGGCAAGGTCAGTCGAGCCAAAACAAATTAATTTTACAGTTAATACGTTTGGAAGTTTTCCTTCTTTATTGACCGCAATACTTGGTCCCTCTGTCTCCATGATCTGACTGCTTATTCAACCATTCTTTGTCATGTAAACGCTTCTTGTGGATGCCATTTCAATTAAACGATTCGATCTTCAGTATATCTGGGTAAGCTTTCTCACAAACAACCATGATAGAGAACCTTGGTTTTTAGTTGCCTTAACTAAATTCACATATTGCTTTCAGGGGGTTATGATATGGAAGAGAAAGCTGCAAGGGCTTATGATCTTGCAGCTCTCAAGTACTGGGGACCTTCAACTCATATAAACTTTCCGGTATAAGATTCAAGCGTGTAAAAGTTTATTAATAATACCCTAATGATTTCACTTACTCAATACGCAAATTTTATTGCTCTTCTGCTAGGTAGAGAATTACAGGGAAGAACTTGAAGAAATGAAGAACATGAGCCGTCAGGAATATGTTGCACATCTGAGAAGGTAATACCATATATTATTTATCATTCGCACGTGTAGACTAAGCCTCCCTGCATCGTTACAGGTTAATTATAATCGTGCCTTCCTTTTATTTGCAGGAAAAGTAGTGGGTTCTCAAGAGGGGCTTCAATGTATAGAGGAGTGACAAGGTTTTTATTTTTTATTTTCTTCTTTGTTTTGGATATATCCCCGATTATTAACAACTGAAAGCGTTCATTGCATTGATACTCTATACTTTATACTGTTTCTAATTTGTCCTTTCGTATTTTTACAGGCATCACCAACATGGAAGATGGCAAGCTCGCATCGGTAGGGTTGCGGGAAACAAGGACCTTTATCTTGGGACATTTAGTAAGTTCTTGAATTATTTAAATATAAGATTTTCATTTTTTATGTTTCTAGTGCATCTTTTCATAATTTTAGTTTGTTCAAATTTTTATACTGCTCATGCTGTGCATAAAGAAATTTTAGAAGGACTCATTTCTACCATACCTCTGCTCTCATGTTTCCACTAAAGACCAATGTTGCTTTTGAAAGGCTGATGATGACTTCCTTTAAGACACTGTACTTTTTTAAGGCTGATGTGCCTGGCGCAATGATAAAAGAGAAAATAAAGTTTATTTTTTATTTTATTTTTTATATAATTCCTAAATAAAAGTTACGTAGTTATGAATTCATCTTTCTTAGTAGGCTTTAGGTTAAAAGCTTTTGTGTTGATATTTCTATGCGGAACTTGGTTATAGGCACCCAAGAGGAAGCAGCTGAAGCTTATGACATTGCTGCTATCAAGTTTCGTGGAGTGAATGCTGTGACCAACTTTGACATAACAAGATATGATGTTGAAAGAATCATGGCTAGTAATACTCTACTTGCTGGAGAGTTTGCTAGGCGAAACAAAGAGATAGAATCAAACAATGAGGCCATTGATTTTAACCCACCAACACAGAACGATGGGGAAACTGTTCAGCCAGAAAGCGGCGGTGGAAGTGGCTCAGATTGGAAAATGGCATTGTTTCAGCCCCCACTGGAGCACCCAACTACCGGCATTGGATCACTCAACCAGAAATCCATGGATACGGTGAATTATCAAAACAATTCCTCCATCTCAGTAGCCTTTCAAGATTTGATTGGGACTGATTCAGTGAACTCTAGTCAGCCAATGGTGGATGAATCAGTTAAGCTAGGAGGAACTCAATTTTCGAATCCATCCTCACTGGTTACAAGTTTAAGCAGCTCAAGAGAAGCTAGCCCCGATAAAGCTGGGCCAGCAATGCTTTTCGCTAGACCTCCATTAGCATCAAAGTACATAAGTCCAACTAGTGGTGTTGGTTCTTGGTTCCCATCAGCAGCCCAGTTGAGGCCTGCTGCAATCTCCGTGGCTCACTTGCCAGTTTTTGCTGCCTGGAATGATACCTAAACCCTTGAATGTTCAGAGGAACATCCAAGACTTTTGCATGAGCAAATGAAGGAATTGGTTTTGTTAGGAGAAAAGTGGCAGTCAAATTAAGATTTTGATTATGCCTTTTTTCGTTTTTGGCTGTTACTACTATTTAGTGGAGGTAATTGGGGCTTAATGAAAGACAAACGTGGGGACCAGTTATCTATCTGTAACCAAGTGTAAGAAACTTTTGTCAAACTTAACCTTTTGGCTCATATGGAATTAAAAGATTTGACAAAATGGAGTGGAAGGGATTAGAGAAGTCTAATGATTAAATTTTGTGTAATGATGTTGGCAAAATAGAAGTGGCCCTTATATAATTGAAGCTACTTTTCTACTTTTATAGGTCCTGCTAAGTACAAAACCAGCTCAATGTTTCCCAATAATACAAAAGGCTCTTACTTTGACCATAATAATCCCATTTCATATCCCAGTTTGCTCCTCAATCTGCATTACACCATCATTGCATTTCCTCCTTTCTTATCTCAGCTTTCCTTAAAGGTAACAGATATTCGACTTCATCATTTAAAAAAAGGCGATAGAGAGATTCATAAGTGAAGACTTTAGTTTGTATATTTTAGAATTTAATGGTCATTATTAGATAAGGCTCTGTCTGTTATTTGTTATTTTTATTATTTTTATCATAAAGTAGTTGTAGATAAAAATTTCTTTAGCTTTTCCATTTCCACTTGATGTAAACTAGAGCATGTATTACAACCAAAAGGGGTTCCATGTCCTGGTGTGGGCACTGAAGAAAAACAAAGTTAAATCATCAAGTTGCGTTAACTGAGAAAAACTCCCTCGTGTGTACACTGATCTGATCATGTGCATGTGTGAATTCCATATCCAGTCTTTTCCAATATGGGATTTGATTGTATCACGACAGAGAGGATTATGTGCCGTAAAAGCTGGAAGTTAATGCTGAATCCAACTATTTTTATCATTTTAATTATCCTACCAAGTCCAACTTGACAGCAACAAAACATGGATATTTGTCCACGATAAGCATAGAACACAGTTAACTTTATGCAAATACAACAAAGAGCCGAAGGCTTTGTGACAATATCGCAGATTTTCATGATCAATTTTTATCTAGTTGCAGCGAGTACTATGCAAATTACTTGAGTTGATCAATCAACCATATTTATTGCTTTAGGACCATTCTTGAAAGGAAGCAACCACACATGGCTCAGAAATATTTACTGCGAACTTGGAGTATGTCTCCATGCATTTTGTTTGCTTCTAAGCTTGAGCTCCAATAATATTCAATGTCCCCGCGAGTCATAAAGATGTCTGCAGAGCGTTGAAGTAAAAATGTTTGCTCACACGTAGAAGTATTGTAATTTTATTAAAATTGGAACTGGGACTTTACGTATTAATGTAATTTATATTATTAATATTTATTTTATGATTTATGTGAAGGAATAAGAGTCTTGGAATTTGTCTTTAACTTTAAATGCCCTACAGATTGTAATCACGGAAAACCCTTGCTTTCCAAGAAATGTTAAAATATGAACAGTGAAGGGCAAAAATCAACCTTGATTGGACAAAGAAAAAGAAAGGGGAACACACCAACAACCATAACATAACTAGGAAAAAGGCCACAGTGGTAGGATTGATGGTCAAAAAGTATCGCACCTCTCTTGTGGAAAAAGATTGCAAAGGAAATAGATACTTCTCATCTTTACACAATAAAGTGAAAACAATGATATGAATTTCTTCAAACCACTCTCGTTTTAGTCAACAATTATGATTACATGCTTGTTGTTGACAGGTTGGATTGCAGCATTAGAAGTATTTACCCCATTAGAAAAGCAATCCAATTATCTCCCCGCGCACGAGTTAATTCATCTATTAGTCATAATTTACCTAAACAGAAATTTGGTGAAAAATTACTGCGAAATATTTTAGCAGGAAGCTCTCTTCGCAAAAGGTAAAGCCATGAAGGATTCAAATTAAAGGGATCGTGGAACAATGGTAGCCAGAGCCTTTTATTAAAAAAATACCATATAAGGGTGTCCTTGCAATTGCATGGTTCAAATGATCGATCATTTTCTAAAGAAAACTGAATCTTAGTGCAGAGACTTAAAATCCAAAGTGGTCCCTTTCCCATATCAGTAGCAGTTTGGACCACGAGCCACCTGGTTTATTATCTCATAATATATGTGGATAACAGCTCTCTGGAGGGAAAATACATCCATCCAGGTGTTGCATGGTATCCAACATGAAGAAAATTGGATGTTCCGTTGTTCTCTGCCGAGGAGTCTTGTTTCTTCCCGGGAGACCTCCACACTCACCTGCCCTGATTTGGACCTATCTTTGTCTTCATACTTCATGTGAGCATGCATTGCATTATCAAATTCTTCGAATTCCGTGACTAATTAATCCTCCAAGAGCTAACTGCTAAGATTATTATTTAGAAAATGCATATGTTTTCATTGAACTTTAGAATATCTCTAATTACATATCAAAGCGCGAAAAGATATGAATTTATTGGGTACTATCGCTTACTTGATTCGGTAGGGAAACAATTTAATGGAGAGGTAGGTGCCTTGATGCATTCCCAACTAACGAAGCGACTACTTGTCAATCAGATTGAGAGCTGTTCAAGAGAGTAGATGAAAACATTCATGCCATGCGCGCGCCATCCTCGTATGCCGGCCCGCGACAGACCGATCGTTTTTAAAAATTACAAAATCATGAACACCTACTAACAAATATTGCTGTAAAATTTTGGCACATCCTATCCTCGAGAGAGAATTAATTTATTTGTACTACAAACATCCTCAGAAATGTCTGCACCCTCGATCGAATTAATTTGCGAAAGAGATGTAACTAGGGGAATCGGGATGATGAATGAAGAGGAAGCAATAATGAATAATGAATTTTAACAAAGGGCCCTGTCGTTCAGACATGCATGTATGCTGCTACTCGGGGACCCTCTTTGCATTGATTAACTTTTTGTTTGATATCTTTATTCAACTTGGATTTCGTTTGGATAATATATTAATATTAATATATGTATAGTTTTGCCTGTTCTATCTATCTGCCTGCTGCGTCTCAGGCGTACGCAACTGCAAGATACTTATGAGTGATGAGTGTGCATGGTAACCTCACTTACCATGGTACGTATTATAACGTCTCGTTTGTTGGGGAAGAGTTAATGTCGTCGTTTTAGGGAAGATGAATTTAAAAGCTGATACTATAAAAACCATAAATATTTTTCGTAGAAAGACCTAACATGAACAAAACTTTAATCGTAGCTGAGCTGACTAAGTCGTAATAAATTTTTTCTGCAGAGCCAGTCCTTGATATGGTAGCAATTTGAGAGCACTTTCTATCGTTTACGACGTCATGGACATCCAGAACGCAACTGAGGGAAAGGCTTGAAGGTGACAAGACGCGGCGTGGGAGTCCGTACAGGAGGCTAGCCAACCAGCCAGGCTACTAGAGGTTAGACCTTTTACCAATCCAATCTTGAAACAATTAATAACATATATGTATAAATACGAGTAGATATACAGAACTTAATAAACATCAGCTCTATTGCAGGAGAGGAGCGGAGAGGAGAGACATGGAAATAAAGAAATGGTAAGACCTGTCAACGTCGAAAATCTAACTCAGAATCTTTGGCCCCTCCTGAGACCAGACCACTTCTTAGTTTTGTTTTGTTTTGCCTCGTGATCCAGGCAGTGGTAGAAATAATAATAATTAAGTAGCATATCTACGCCGTCTATGTTAGATACAGCACCGCCATAGACGCCGTGTGTGTCTGTCCTGCGCTTTTGCTTTTTGTCTCTTCCTTGAACCCCATTTATTTATGTAAGAAAGGCATTGCCTAGCGTCCGTAGAGGTCACAGAATCTGCCAGAAGATACGCCCAGCATATTATGTCTACTACTCTCTTTAATTACACCACGTAACACTTTCTTCTCACTCTTTTTTTAATTATTTTCTTAATATTTTCCTAGTCCATTGCAAGATTGGGCCTTCCAGGTTATAGGCCTACAAATCTCAGACAAGCTTCATTTATAACTTCAAAAATGAACTTTGGACTGTTCAGTCCTGGCCCAGTCCACTCTAAATTCGTTCATGTTTCCTCATTCACTAACCCTCTTATGGGTTCTGAGTCCTAGAGAAGCATGAGTCCATGACCCAGAAGAGAAAACAAAAATAGTCACTTCTCAGTAGACTATTTTTGTTTTGCTTTACCTTCTGTGAGGGCAAAGAAGATCAGTGGTGCCGCTTCTATCTTTCATTGAACACATTTGTTCCCGAAAAACTTCTAAGTTGTATGTAGTGACCAATAATCAAACCAAAAATAAAAAACCATTACGGGTCCAACCTGCTAATTGTTCTATGATTTTAAAAGTCTTGACTGTTGGGCGACTTCGGCCAGTGAATCATTGTTGTGTTTAACATCGTAATCAAGATGTACTTTGTGCCTAATGTGGGCAACTTTGTTATGCTTTTAGTGTTCCTATCTGTTAAAGTATTGGGCTCATAATACCCTGCCCAGTGCCCAAGTGCCCAATAGAGAAGCCCAGCCGGACATATAATCAGCTGCCTTTTTTTTTACTAGGTCTTTGATTTCTTTTGAACGTGTCAAAGTAGAAAATTCATCTTAAAAAAACTATTTTGTTTTTGACCCCAAGAGGACAATAACCTATAATATGTATCCTAGAGAGCAAATAACAAATTATTTGAATTCCAAAAATGTCTTTAATTGCCTTGATATTATAATCAATTAAAATTTACGTATAAATCTCTTATATGATATCTATGACTTTATTTTATTAATAAATATAATTAAAATTTTCAAATCGAAAAACTAATTGCTTTCCTTTTTTTAAAATGGGTTTAGACCTCTCATGGGCTGGTTGCTCAGATTGCTAATTAGCTTACTAGTAGTCTATTAGTGTTGTAGCCAATTAAATAAAATAGTCTTATGGGTAATATATAAATTTTAATCATTCTTCCTCTAGAAAGCTTTCTTGTTGCAGCAATCTGTCATCAGCCACAACATTAACAAAAGACTAGTCATTAATTATTATAAGCAACTAGCAAAAATGACTAGCACACCTCAAATCCAGACACAGGATTTTGGTATATTCAATGATGCCAAAGCTTTGTACGTAATTTATATCTCTTTTGCTTGTATGATAGCAAGTAAAGATGGCTGCCAAAGCAATTGATACAGCTTAATTAGGCATAAATCTGTACAAAGGTCATATGACAACAGTGGTAAAATATAATAGCTATCCCTTCCAGATGCGATTTCAGCAATAAGAGCTATTGGGGGGCGCGCATGAAAAGATCTTCAAGATCTAGTACTGGTGTTTATTTTATAAACAGCAGCATGTAGAGTAGCTGAATTTGTTCAGTTTTCCAAACTCACCATGATACGTTCGATATTTTTTGGGTTATAACTCATCATTATGTTCATTCAATCCACAGATTTTGATATAACTGTAATGACTTATAAGGCTGGCTGGCCTGCACATCTAAAGATCCCGTTTGTACTTGCTTGTATAGTAAGATACATTTTTAGGCAGGAATTTATTGATTTTTTTTTTCTTTTGTGCATGAAATTGAACTATTTTTCACACTGAGCAATGCTGAAGCTTCTTTATGTGGAAACATCAATGACTTAGAATGATTGTATGCTCTGAGCCGTCATGGGTTCGATAAGTTTGATCGAATATCAAGCATCATTGTTTTCAGCTTCCTTAACAGCAACCTTTCTGCTTTGAATTTAAAGGAACTACTCTATGATGATTACTTCTCTTCTGCGCATGCTTCCATGAGTAGGGTTGGATGAATATGGGGTTGAAGATTCTTTGTATGTGATTTATTTTCTCTAAACCCCATCATGGATTGAAATTTCACTAATCATCAACTTTATTATAGTTTAATCCTTAAATGAGTTGTACTGTGTTTCACATCCTCAACCACCCATTAAAATAATTAACAATATAAGAACTGAAATTTATTGATTTTTCAGTTCTCATGTACCACAAGTAAAGGGGTTGGCTTGTGTGGTAACTTTTTGTAAAGCAGAGAAGCAAAAGTTCCTTTAAAAGTATAATTCTTACTGGCCGAAAAGAGAGTGTGGAGCATGGGCTGTGTCTCAAACTTTCTAAAGCAAAGAAATGACCTAATCAAATCATATTTTATGTGCATATAAAATTGTTGGTTGTGAAAATATGAAGAGGCAAAATCTCTAGAGATTCTTCTCTTGGGTATCATCTCATCATTGCTTATTAAGGCAGGACCACATCTGGTGGGCCTGAGAACTCTGGCCCATTTCAAGCAAAGCATGCACCGCGCGTGATATGTGGGTCCCTTTTTGCTTGAGGTTAATTAATATTATTAAGTATGGTGATTATAATCTGTTTTAGATTCAGATCACTGGTGTCCAACACATGCAAGCATCAACTAGGATCTAATTGCCTCACCAACCTTGGTGGGTCAATCCTCAATTCCCTCTTTCTCATGGACACAACGTGATTAATTGATTGAATCATGATTAAATCAAGGATTAAGAAGGGCTTTTAACAGGAGATTACGATGAATTGAGATAAAAATCAAATCCCTTATACATATATATATATATATATATATATTGTCATTGTAAATTACTTATGAGATTTACACGAGTAAAACGCTTCAAGTATCCTTTGCAAATACTATTTTTTATTTTCAAATAATTCATGATTCATCAGTTGCAGCCAGCTATATAATTTAATTTATTATTTTCGTTTTTGGTATTTTCTCTTCGTCTATCCATCTATCATATATCAGATACTGTTGGTTTCTATTTTCAACAAGCAAAACAGACAATACAAAATGTCATTCTCGAAATTGAGAATGAGAACAGAGAGACCTTGAATAAGGCCGCAGCTAGTCCCACGACCCTACTTTCTAGTTTCTATAAGAATGATATAGTGATAGTATCCAGACTAGCAAGTTGGGTGTACCATCACAATCATCAAATCTGCATACTGATTTTGACCAAGAGTCCATCAAGTAGGTCCCTTCAACATCAAACAAAATCAATATCACATCAGATTATCAGACCAACCTCACCATACAATGAGGTGCAGTGCACTAGATCGTGAGTTTAGGAGCCAATTAGGCGTCAATTTCGCAATAATTTGATTAATCCAGCAAGATCACAACCAGACTAAAGTTTTGACCAAGATGGGTGGTTAAGGCAGGAACAGGCACTGTTTACAGCTGGAAACCGTACCAGGACAAGAAGGTAAATTGATGATTAGATTCCATTATTCCTTATGTTCCTCATAAGCCAAAGCCATCAAAGTAAAAAAGAAAAAGATTGCTGCAGGCGTAAACTATTTAAAAATCAAAACTTTGCTTAAACAAATGATGAACCTCTACTGTGCCTAACAATTACAGTATCTTTTGTGAGTTGTCTAATCAAAGAAGTACACTTGTCACGTAGCCAATTCAACATGAAGGGCATCTTTGGTGTTGTGGCCCTTGTGGGGCATATGTAACCCACAGATTGAGTGAAGAAGGGGACATTTGTGAGGGGGCCCACGTGTATGGAGTTGATGAGAAGTGGGTGCTCATAGAGAGTGATGGAGCTGAAGTACAGGGTAATGAGTATTATTCTCAAAAGAAATGAAGGGTGTGTTAGTTGGCACTGAGAAAAATGAGTGTGTAACAGCAAAGAGAGGTCTGTTAGAATAGTTGGCAAATGTGTCAGTAAAAATAATAATAATAATAATAAAGTATGTTAAAGAAGGAAGCAAGCAAGCTTGGAGTTGAAGAGAAGAACCTCTCCAATCTCTTGTAAGATAAACAATAAAAAAAGTTATCGAGAGAGAGAGAGAGAGATGTATATGATAATGAAAAAATTACAAGGAGTAAAGTGAAGTAGGAAAAGAGATTAGGTTCTGTAATAATTTAGCAAACAAGGGCAGTTGGCAGTAGTTAGTTGTGTCTTTTAAAATCATACATGTCATCTGTTAGCTTGGGCAGGTAAGCGTAGTCTCTCAATCTTACTCTCATTTTTGTAATGCGCCTTTTTTCTCTGTAGTATTATTATTATAGCACTCTATATTTTTCATGTGATCTATAAAAGTTGGAATTTGATGCTTTCTTTGTTGTTTGTGCAAGTTCCCAATTAGTGAATTTGGTTTTTCTAGTGAAATTTAAGCAAGCATTTGATGCTCTTTGACGTACCATCAAACACCCACTTCAGGGGACTGTGAAATGAAGCTTTGGCCATTTCAGTTTTTGCATAATTCAAGTAGCATTTGATGCCTTTTGCCCTTTTCTAGGTGCCTATCCAAAAATATCGCTAAAGGGTTTCTTCAACTTCCCTTCTTTTGGTTTGTGGATGTGGTTGGTTAGGTCTTGATTCATAACTTGAACAACTCGTGCTTTCCTTCAGTAGTAGAGTAGTAGTACCGCTTTAAACACCACTTTCCATTTGATCATATCAATTGCTTAGGAGCTTGTGTTGGCCCTCCTCAATTGTATTTCAGTCAAAGAGATTCAAGCCTACGAACATCAGTCTATCACATTGTTGTTTGATGAGTGGAGAATTTGAAACTGTTTCTTGTCTAAGCAAAAGAGAAAAAGGGAATCTGCTTTCTTTTTGTTAGTCTGGTGAGCTGTTACTTAGCTATTCTATCGTTTGCCTATGTGTACTTTATGCTCTGAAAGGTTCACTTTCTCGTCTTTGTGAAGCATTTTCCTCTTTTGCCTTGCATATCAGAGTAGACTTGATCCTAGGGTTTTTGAAAGATGAAGTAAGTAGCCGGTTCTTCTTAGATATTATGCCTGATAGATTGGATTTCCCCTTTTACTTTGTGTCGTGGGATGCTGCAATGAGGGGTTTCTTTTACTTTAACATCTTATCAGTCCTATAAAGCTGCCAAGGTTATTTGTTCCTTGTTGAGTCCTGCAAGATATCACCAGCTAATTTTGGTCAAACCCATTTTGCCTTTAGTTTTATAGTAGTTGCTTCTATTTTTAGTCCTCGTCCGGGCCAACTGTTTAGGGCTCTCATTTCAGTTATTGATAGGTATCTTCCTTGGGGGGCTTAGCTTTTATCACAAAAAATATGGATGGTGGTGACAAGGATGATATGAGGTTTCAGAATAGAAATGAAAGTGTTATGAATTGTCCATCTTCAGGGATGAATACAAACCCATTGCCTCAGAAGGTTTCAGGAATGACAATGAACTCGGTGTCCATGTATAAGTCTTCAAGTGGAGCAGACCATTTATTTGGTTCTGGTTGGGATCCTATTGTTTCTTTGAGTCAGGGTGAAAACTTTGGAGTGTCTTCAATGGTTTCTCATTGTGAATTTGCCAATTCTCCCTATCCTGTTGTAATGGAAAACCAGGGGATTAGTAGCACCTCCAACTTAGCTCAGTATTCATCTGATGCAAGTTTTGTTGAGCTGGTGCCAAAGATTTCAGGCTTTGGAAGTGGCAACTTCTCAGAAATGGTTAGTTCCTTTGGCTTACCTGAGAGTACCCAGATTGCTAATAGTGGTTGTCCTCCAAATTACGCTCCTAATAAGGAGGGTGGCAGTGAAAGAACTTCAACAAGTGTTGCACAATCATTTGAGGACTGTCAAATCTCAGAAGAGGCAGCTATTGGAGCTTCAGCCAGTGGAAAGACGAGAAAACGAGCACCTGAGTCAAACTCTCCTTCCAATCCAGATAAGGTAGATTGACTTGTATCATCTTCTTATTAATAAAGAATTCAATCTTTGCTCGATTTTGTGTAGCAACGATTGAGTGAACGGCTATGGTATCTTTTTGTAGAATTCCAATGAGGAGCACCAAAAAGACCCATCTGGAGAGAGCTCCAGTTTTCACAAAGAACAGGACGAGAAGAAACCAAAAATTGAACAAAACACAGGTGCAAATATGCGTGGTAAACAAACTTCTAAACAAGCTAAAGACAATTCTCATAGTGGAGAGGCTCCTAAAGAATATATTCATGTGAGAGCCAAAAGGGGCCAGGCTACTAATAGTCACAGCCTTGCAGAAAGGGTACATCCTTGAAGTTATATATCAAATTTAATAGATTGCTGTGGTTTGTCTCTGTTTTGAACCAAGTGACATGCTTGCAGGTGAGAAGAGAAAAGATTAGTGAACGGATGAGATTGCTTCAAGAACTTGTTCCTGGATGCAATAAGGTATTAGATGAGGCCTTGCTTGTCAAATTAACTGTTTATTTTCTGAGGATGAATATTGATTTTTCTGTTGTATATTGTTGTAGATCACTGGTAAGGCAGTAATGCTTGATGAAATTATCAACTATGTGCAGTCGCTGCAACAGCAGGTCGAGGTATGTATTCTGTGACTGTAAAATCAGGCATTTGTATCCTCTATTAATTACTATATAATTTAAAAGCTTGAATACTCTTGTCCTAACTAAATTAAAATAAGTTGTTTATAGGAATGTTTATAATTGTACTTGTTCAGTAGCTTAAGCTTCTGAGTTGAGTGATAACAAAAATGTCTTTCATAAATTACTTGGCCTTGATAGATATGATCAAGAACTTATAAGAAGCTGAGTTGAATATGTTTTGTGTATCTTGACCTGCAGAAGATAAAGAATGTATATAAACAAAAATCAGTTGCCAAGCCATCAGCCATTTGATTGTTTCTGGAACATTATTTTGTATCTCTTTGATGCTTGTCTTCCCTGAATTGACTCCAACCTGCTCACGAAACTTTTTTTCCCTTTTCATGGTGCTCTTACTAAATACATGGAATTATATGAGCTCTTTCCACAAGGGGTGTCATCAGCATTTCCAGGACATGATGTTGAGAATTATCTTCATATTAATTGATTTATAGTTGTAACTCGGTACCTAGCATAATTGTGTTGGCTTTATACTTCCTATGTTATTGAGTAAATTTGCACTTGCTTTACTGTTTCAGTTTCTGTCGATGAAACTAGCCACTGTCAACCCGGAACTGAACAGTGATATAGAAAGGTTTCTATCCAAAGATGTAAGTCAAAAGATCCAAATGGTGCTCAAAATATATTGAGAAATCATCTGATTTTTATTAAATATAATTTTAATTGTTTAGGATACAAATATGACTTGTTCTTTGTTGTAGATTCTCCATTCACGGAGTGGTGCTGCAGCTATTCTTGGATTTAGTTCTGGAATGAATTCCTCTCAGCCTTACCCACACGGACTTTTCCAAGGAACCATGCCAAGTATCGCTACTGCTAATCCACAATTTCCTCCCTTACCTCAGGTAAATTAAAAATCTTCCCATCATACCCCTTTCATCTTTTGCTTGTCAAAAGTACTTACACAAGGCATTTTTCTTATATATACAGACAATATTAGACCATGAGCTTCAAAGTCTTTTCCAAATGGGATTTGATTCGAGTACAGCTGTTGACAATTTGGGACCAAATGGTAATTGACAAATAACTTAAGTTCACTGTAAACTTTTTCCTCACTTTCTTCTGACCTTGCCATTCAATTGCTCTCAGCAGGGCGCCTGAAATCAGAGCTATAAAAATTTGGAGGGTTCAAAGGCCTGCTAACAGAGAATCCGAAAGTTTCAAGTTGACTGCACATTTAACTCAATTAGAAAAGAAAAAGAAATAGGAAAAGAAAAAAAAAAGAAAAAAAAAAGAAACAACAGTTGTATAGGTTCTCCGCTCCTAACTGTTTTTTCTTCGAAGTTTTAGCAGAAGAAGCAGAAGACAACTTGGTAGAATCAGAAAGCATGTATATTCAGACAACAAATGAGACTTTGATTAGTCATGATTGTTTGCCATTGGTATTGTAGATTAGAGGGAGTACGTGTGAAGTTTTTTTATTTAATTTTTTTATGAGCGTTTTTTTTCCTTTTCGGGAAATTATTCTTCAAAAGCAAAAAAAAAAAAAAAAAGTGTCTTATAGATTGAATGGTTGAGATGATGTTTTAATTTTGTATGCATTTCTTAGGCAAGGCTTAGCTCCATTTTACTGCAATAAATGTTTTAAGTGTTTGCCAGATTTTGTATACGAAGCGCTGGAGACGGCCATGTGTCAACTAAAACACTTGTGTAATGCAGGAAATATTACCTACCAGAAAATGCATCAATGAATGCTGCATTCCTGCACTGCAGTTGAACTTGAACACTGAATTGAATGGGCCACCAAGGACTCAAAATTGAAACAGTACCATCCTGAAGTTGACGATGTGGTGATATTGGGGCGGGTTTCTTCTATGTTTCCAATCAAAATCAAAGCGTTTTTGATCTTTTTGATGTTATGTTACAATATTAAATTTATCTGGAGTTTGCATTGAAGAAGCGCCAAAAGAGAGTAGAGTAGCTTCACGTCCCGTCAAGTCATGTTCATATTCAATAATGTTCTGCTACGTCAGACATTATGTTTTACATTTAGGAATGGCAATGGGATAGGCCCCACGACATTAAATAATATCATAATCATATTAATATCATTAAAAAATCATGGGACAATTTTAAATAATATCCTTCTGTTTTGACATAATATCAAATAGAAAGCAAGTTTATTATTTTCATCAACAAGATTTCTGAGGTTTACTTTTTTTAATCAAGTGCTAATTTTAACCCTTAAAATACAGATTTACCCCAACTGAAATTTTTTTTCCTTAATTTTAAAAAATTTTAAAGTAGAAATTTTAATACATATTGCCTTTACATATTTCCTTATTAATTTTATTAATAACTATAAATTTTTTTATTATGGAAGTATAATTTTTTATTTTTTATTTATTCTTTTTTATGTTAAAATTAAGGAAATTTCTA
>JANLJB010031245.1:50302-99098 GCA_026212285.1 Bursera cuneata
TGATTAAAAAAAACAAACCTCAGGGGTCTTGTTGATGAAAATGGTAAACTTGCTTTCTACTTGAAATTAAGCCAAAACAAAAAGGTACTATTTGAAATTGTCCCAAAAAATCATCTTAGTTGTTACTAGAAGTTTTAAATAAAAAAATGAAAAATAAATTTGAATTTATAATTTTCTGTTTTCTAATTTTGGCTATAAGGAAACTTTAATGTTATTTTTTATTTTCGATTTGGTGTAGGAAGTTGAAGTAGAAGGAAACATACTTGTGTTAGCATATCATAATATAGCACCGCTAAAACTGTTAACGCACGTGACAAAAGATTAAGATTAAGATTGTTACTAGTATTGGGTTATTGATATGCTAAAACAACCTTAAACACAAAACTCTAACAACACATCTCCTATAAATGACTTTCATTTCCTATACTCAATTGTAAGATGCCCATTACTTGAGCTTCTTCTGCCACTTCTCTTCGTACTAGTATCAGAACTCTTCACAACTTGATCACCAACGATCCGATTCGATCAGATAAGATCAGCGATCTCGTCATTGGAAGATGGCGAGACCCACATATGAACTGGAAGTACGACAGGATAATGATATCTTTATCAGGCTCGGGTATCACAACTGGGCTCAAATGGACCTGATTCCTGGTTTTGTAGTTCATTGGCGGGTAATATCTGTCGTTCAGCAGGGTGAGGGTGATGAAAGCCTTCGCACGAGCAGCACGAGATTGGAGAAGTTCTGCCACAAGCAAGCTCCCTTGCTTTTATCTTACCCGGGTATGGAATATTTACTGCGTAAGATGTTTTGTCGTATGTGGGTACCACTGTATGCTCATACCCAATTTCCACGCGACAACGGCCTGCAACTGCTCCTGCCTAACTGATCTAGGTTGGAGATTCTTTCCCACCAAAGCTTGGTAGAGAGTCTTATAATGCATGTTGCGATGATAAAAAATGATCCCTCCAACCGTTCCGTGGCGTTGGTGCCAATTGCAATGGACTTGGCAAGTATTACTTACACCCCATTACCACGAGTGAATGCTCGATCTTTGGGACCCAACAGACGCAATGTACTGCCACCTCCAGTACCGGATGTGGAACTGGAGGAAGAGATAATAGAGGCTTCATGTCCAGAAAAAGAATGTTCAAGCTGTTTGGAAGGCTTTTCTGTTCGGCAGAAGGGCACTCGCAAGCATCTCTTTCATCAAAGTTGCATTGCACGTTGGGTGAAGACTACTCCCTTATGCCCCTTGTGTCGCACTCGTGCTCATTTCGCTATAGTGCATATCTAATCTGGGGTTGATTTGCATTTCCAACTCCGTCTTCGACTTGGTTTGTAATGTAAAATATTTGCATCCTCTACCTCTAATAAGGATTTATCAGTAGGTTCGGTCGTGTTTTTGTGATCCTCACGAAGCTCATGTATGAATTCGAGCTTTCTTTTAAGTTGTTCTCAATCCTTTTGTCACTACTTTTTATTATTATAATAATATATATGACAATCAGCCAACTCTTGTCCTCGGAAGGCAGGTATTGGACTTCCTATGAAGAATGTTTGGGTCAGTTGATTCCAACTTATTGTGAATTAAAGCCTCGAGCGAGATACCATTACAAATATAAGTACGAACTGAAATTAAACGTTACTTATCGGTGCCTTTAGGATGGGGAAGGAGAAAAAACTCTTCCAGCATTCCTCAGTAAACTGGTTCCTAATCACCAGCAGGGTGGAAAAAATACTATAAAGAAACATAAGTGGACAACAAAAGGAACCAGTAGAAGTAAATTGACAAGATTGATAATTTGGTTCTGCAATTTTGAAACATATATATATATATATATAAATATATAATTCTACAAAACAGTATTATAATGCACATGGCACATCTTTTGTTGGAGGCCCCGAGCGTTTACCTCCCTCACGATTAGGGACGAGGGAAGTGAGATGACTGTATTATGACTTTGTTTCTCTTGACTGAAGTTAATTCTTGGTATTTCCATTATTTGTGGACCCTGATATCAGTTGATTGGAGGAGCTCTGTAATATGCAGGAACAGTTGCAGGGAAGAACATTTGTCTTACACCTTCTGCCTTAATAATTGGGAAAATGATACCTGATGCCCCCTGCAATAAAGCAATTAAATTTTGAAATAATCATGAATATATTAGTATTTTTTACTACTATTATTATTATTATTATCAGAAAGGTGATTTAAGAAAAAAAGAAGTGAGGCGAGAAAAAAACGCACTGAAATTATTCTAGCTCCAATCCAGATGCGATGAGGTGAAGGAAATGGCAGCAATAAGCGGCCAACACCATATATTGCAACAGCAAAGAAATGAAGAACCAAGCTCAGTGGACGAGGGTTTAAACCCGAGAGCAGAGAGACTGGTCCTGATGAGCATATGCCTCCAAGACTTAGATAGTCAAAGCAAGCCTCCCGCATTTCCTTCCTTGCTTCATCAGGGGAAGCGCAAAACACCTTGTACAAGGCACCGGCCAATGTATTTATTGTGGATGCGACTGGCTGCAAAAACATTTCACGAACCAGAGTTTACTAATGTTACATAGACTGCTATCTTTATGCCAAAGAAAGGAAAAGTAAGTGTAATTCTAATAATATCCAACGAGACCAAAAAAAAACTTTCATGTCGATAATTTCCCCTTCAAGTTCGAAAACCAGGTGGCAAAATAATGTAAAGAGAAAAGCCTACATGACAGCAGCATAGCATCAAACACCTGCATATTTACAACATACCTTACGCAATGTGTAAAAAGATTCAAGGTATTTGCAGAGTGCTGATGCATCATTCAGGCTAGATAAAGGTCTGAGAAGATCACGCAGGACAACAATATCGGACAGTGCCACAGTCATTCCTCCCCCAGTTAAAGGATGGCGCATGTTGAAGGAATCCCCCATCAAAAGGGCTCCAGGAGTGGGATGGGGAGCAGCTGGCATGCTTCTGTTTGGCATTGTCCTAATATTTCCTCTGTCAACGGCAGCTACGAAGGAATCATAAATTTCAGGGGGAACCTACAACATACATGACAAGACGTCACATGAGACACCATTAAAAATAAAGCACAAGTGAAATGCAAGTTGTAAAATAAAAGTTCAGGAAAACATGCTGTCAGAAAATAAGGGCTTACAGGAAGTAAAAGAAATGTAATAGAAATATATACCTGAGGAGCCACCACAGTCTTCAAATAGTTTGCCATTTCACCACTTGAAATGGAAGGAACCTTCTGACCAGGCACATCAACCAGACAACGAACTTCGTAGCTACTGATAGGATAAAACAAAATTGGGGAAGGGTCTGCTAATACAACATGTCCATGATTTACATATGGAAGTTGGCAATTTTTTAGGACCAAACCAACAAAACAAGATGGCACATCTACCTGCAAGGGAAAAAAAGTGTTAATTTTCTAGAAACATATCAAGTTGGTTTTAGTTTTCAGCAATGAAGACAAGTAATAAGGTAAATATATAGTAGTCACCCAGTTCAGTTGCCACTTGTCAGCACAATTAAATTCTTACATAATCAATGGCTATCTCACCTTAGGTGTGCAAAGGGAACGACGCAAGTTCGAAAAACAGCCATCACATACAATCGTCAGAGGAGCATAAGCAATCAGTTCTTGACCGGATTTTGTCTTATATTGCACACCTTTAACAGTTCCTTTTTCTTCAAAAAGTGAAGTAACTGTTCCCTGCTCCAATCGTATACTAGTAAAAAGAAAAAATAATAAGGGAATAATTACAGATGAACAACTAGATTTATAGTTTAAAAAAAAAAAAGATAACATTATGACAGGAATCACCGTCTGCCACATCGGTTATTAATTTTGTGAAATATGGAAACTGGCACTTTTCTTAGCCAAATGACTTTAGGATTCAAAAGCAAACAAGGATCTGCCCTCTACAAGTTTTAGATGCTGCACTTCAGTCAACTCAAAATGATTTCTGACTACAGTGCATCACTAGTTTGAGCCTTCCAATTGAGCAGGAATTCAAATGCTGCTATTTTCTAAGAAAAATGTAATCCACTTGGAAATCAACTCAAACCTTAGAGCATAGGTTATTCTAATAATGGAACAAGCAAACTAGATGCAGGGAATATATTAAACCAGCATTCTATTGACATCTAAAATGGGAGATTAAATATACTTTGGAAGGGAGGCAGCTTTCTCCCTCAGCCTCTGTATGAATCGCCCATTGTGAAAGCTTCTCCCCGCAACATCTGGATGATAGTTCTCCAATGGATATGACAGTTGAGTATTTTTTCCATCCTTGAAAAGAGCATAACCAAAAATCCGCTGAGCATCAATTTCCTCCAGACAATCTGCCAAAAAGAAGAGGACATAAAATACATGCTTCAATTAACAACCAATTTCAGTTATGTTTGAAGCTAACAAAATCTTAAAATATCAAATTGTTGATGCCAATTACTACCATGAAGCACAAAGTAGTAGCATTAAAAACTTCTTCAGAATACAAAGTTTAGACTTCACTTACCTTGAAGTCCTAGCTCAATTAATTTGAGGTAGCCCCCTGGCTGCAGCAACTCACCAACAATTCGGTCGGGCTCAGAAAAATCTCTTTCAATCACATGCACTCGACGTCCATCCTGCACTTCAGTTATAATCAGTTCTGAAATGAAAATATAAAATAACAAGAACTTAAATTACTAAAAAGACAAAGCAAAATAAATGGTGACATAACACAATCTAATGTAATATGCAGTTTAAAATTTACTTTAAGAATGTTAGGATTTTATTGTGGCCAAACTAACACAAGAAAATAAACTATGCCAGCATGAAGATAGGGGCAGAAGATAATATACAAATAAAATAATCAAGGACAGATTACTATGGAATAATATTACATATTGGCATCCATTAAAACTCAAGAAATCCAGTCAATCCCTAAACAAATAACTAGTCGGTGTCATACAAATGGTCCTGGTGCATGATAATAAGTGTGCCCTTAACATTAAGTTATAGAAAAAATATTATGATTGGTCCTTCTGCATTCTAATGTATATGTTCATCAGATGTCACAATATATAAACAAAATTAAACACAGACATCAAGTATAAAAGACTTGCATCAAAAGGAAGAAGTCGGTACAGAACATAAAACAGGTGAATTTATTGCATGATGCCCCACCATGTAGTAGTGAAGGCATATATAGTTGGTTACTGAGTCCATATGCACTAGCAGACAAGTACAATTACAAGGGTGATACAAAAGGATAGCTTCCAATGAGCAACTTGTTTATATTCTCATTAACAAGAGGAATCCCAAAAGCATAGAAGGTTGTGATGTCACGAGAAGCCCAAACTTTTTTAAGCCACAAACAGTTCATCTCCATCCATTCAAATCACAAAAGCGTCCCTTGATCATCGATTACCAACAGACTTTTAGCTAAAATATAGATTTAAGGATGTAAAAGAAATCAGATTTTCTATTCAGCAGATGTCACAATCTCGGGTCCTATGTGGGCTTTGGATTAAAGTTTAAAATAATAAGTAGAATTCCCATAATATGTTAAGCTTAAATCTACTTGAGATCAAGCAACATCTGACCAACCTCTTGGAAAAAGAGCAAAACCTTAAACGTCAAAAGTGGTTCATATACATCAAGTTATGATCATAAACGCGTTGACATGTTATACATCATATCATGCAATGATAATTACGAAGTCACAATTCACGAACGCTTCAGCAAAGAAAAAAAAAAATCAGTAATGAATCTTTGAGGCATGACACTTCTATAATCAATAAGCCTCGGAAATTTTAATCTGAACTTATCAGGTTAGCTGAAACTCCAACCACACAGTTATCTATTAAAAAGAATTATATAAACTAACAACCTTTTGCATTCAAGTTAAAAATTAAAATAAAATAAATTTGTGGAACTTCGTAATCAGCTAACACAATTCAAAAGTTTGAAATAAACTAATTAAAAAAACAATAAAAAAAATTGTCCGCTTGGTTAAGAAGAAAATGGCGGAAAATAGAAAGAAATAATGGAGATATAACCTTGCCGAGAGTATGAGCCAGGGCAGCACCAGCGACACCGGCGCCTACTATGATGACGTCAGCATCATTAGAATGATCGGATCCGCATTCTCCATTAACGGAAGCGGTACTCTTGACGCAGCCATTTCTAGTCTCCATCGAATCTCTCTTGCTTTTCATGACAAAATTATACAAAGCAAAGAGCCACAAATTATACAACGCGACCAACCCCAGCACCGAGGCTAAGATGAGTCCCCACGTATACTGATCCGCCATTTTATCACTAATACCGAAAAGGAAAACCGGAACGACAGCCGAAGTGGCAGAGACCCCTAAAAAACGTCGGTAAGAATGACGACCGAAAGGAGACGAGACGAGTCTATCTGCTCTGGCTCTCGCTGCTTATGGAATTTAAAATTTGGATTTGTTTTGTTCTCTTCTCTGCTTCGCTGGCTGATGCTTGTTGCGAATGGGTTTGGTTATTTCACAGAACACGAGAAGCCTAAGGTAGAATCGACGTTTATACAGACCTCTCTCGACTCGGGTCCACAATTTGCAACGTACAAGTTGCAAGTCACGCAAGTCATTAGTCTCGTCTCGACTCGACTCACAACGACTACTTACGTGTGCTCTTGAATTCTAACTTACCCCTTCCGTATTATTGGGCTTAAACTACGTATCCTCTTTTTATTGGTTAAACTATAATTCATTCTTTGTTACTTAAAAAATGTTCAAAATTATAACTTACACTTATAATTTTTTCAATTGATTTTTATCTCTCTAGAGTCCACATGTCTTACCGATTTTCTTCTATAGAACCCAACCATAAAAGTTAGGCCTTGGTTCAAGTACCATGTAATTACAAAATGTATGACTTTTTTAGTGCGTGATTTGGACATTTCATGAATCAAATGAGATTTAATTAGATTATTAATAATAATGAGTAAGAATTCTCCGGATTTTTATATGGAAAATAAATGTGGAGTAATAATGGGTGTGTGTTAAGCAGCTAAATGATTGAAATTGAGCATAGTATTTTGTTTTAAAAACCCGTGAAAATTTAATCAAAGCTATCATAGTCAATGTCCTCATCTTGAAGGTAATCACTTATTCAAATTTTAAATAGTTATATAAAACTTAGCCTGATTAACGCATTCAAATTGTAACATCTTCAATGGGAATTTTTTACTGGAGCCAACATACCACCTAAATATAAAATTAATAAAGACCGCTAAAACTTAATTTCAGTTATTAACAGAAAAAATTACATACGCATCTCTTATGAATGGACAATATATTTTATGTCTCTATTTTAATAAATCTTTTAGATATATTATGATATTTATAAAACTTAATTTTTATGAAATATTATATTAATATTAAAACTTAATATCATGATATTTTATTTATGAATTCAAAAATAATTTATAAATAATATAAAAAATAAATTAATTAATGTTTGATCATATCAAATATTAAAATTAAAATAAGAATTTTTATTAAAAAATAAATGAAAAAGTAATTTTTTAAAATATTAGTTTATTAACAAGTCATTAATCAATAACATTTTTTAATTTTTTTTATTTTATTAAAAATTCATCAATCAATCATATTTATTGATTATTTCAATAGATAGATATATAATCCCACCTATTTATTGGTTTTTTATAATTTATTTATATAAATATAGATTATATTATTTAATTCTATGAGATATTTAATTTTATGCAATTATATTGTTTTAGATGTGAAGGTTAATATGGCTTTTTTTTTAAAAAAAAAAAAGAAGTTCCACAAGATTTATTTTAATTTTAACGGTTTAGAAATTCTGTTATATTTTTTCCTTAAATTATGGAAATGTGTAGCTTTAAATTTATTTGAAAATTTTATTTTTCATTTATTTTTTGCTAGAATTTCTTATTTCAAAAATTTGATATAATCAAGCGCTATATTATTTATAAGTTATTTTTGAACTTATAAATAAGATATCATGATATTAAGTTTTAATAAAAATGTTTAATTTAATAAAAATATTATATTTAATAAAAACTTAGTCTTCTAAATATTATAATATATCTAAAAAGATTTATTCAAATAAAGATATAAATGATATTATGCATTCTTAAGGGGTGCGTATGTGATTTTTTTGTTAACAGAAAGATAATGAAAATTAAGTTTTGGGCGGTCTATTTAGTTTTAATTTGAGGTGGGATGTTAACTTTGACAAATTTTTTTTTTTTTGATTTCCACATCTTCAATCCTACAATATTTTACTTATACACATCAAAAGACCGTCATAGTTGACATTTGACAAATTCGTTTGAACAATTTAGAGAGATCAAATTGATTTTTATATGATTGGAATGTATAATTTATATACTAATAGTAAATATAACCTATAAAGACTTTAAAGCCCTTAATATAACAAAATTACAGACTATGAAGTAAGTTGATGACCTCCATATCTTAGCTAACCTAATATATGTAATGGTTTTGGTAATCAACAAACAGTTGGTCAAGCAAAGCACTACGTCGTTTTGGAAAATAGTATTGTTTATTGCAGTAAAACTTTCACTGCTAGTATTGTATTTGTCATATCGGTGAAGAGAATTCAAATGACGTTTTCTTTTAAGGCCAATGGAAGAGTGATGATTGCAGGAACCCGTCAAACAAGAAAATTGACGAAGTGGAAACGGAGCCAATCAACTTAACTTTTTTGTGCGCATCACTCGCATTCACCTGCCGGCGTGCCACACATGCTTCGTATGGTTCAAACATCTTTCTATGCGGAGTCCACGAGACTAGGGCTGGGAGAACACGCAAGTCTGCAGTCTTTCGGCTAACACGTGCATAAGCTTCATAACTAAAGTCAACTTCTCACAGTATTTTTAATTAAAAACGTTATTACTCTAATATCTATGTGCACTCTTGTATGGTTTCATTTTTCTTCCAAGCTATTGTTCACTTCTCTACGAGTAGAGAGATCACAACTGTGAGTCTTTCTTTAATGTTTTTTTAACTTTGCTTCCAATTTTAAGGAATTTACTCATTATTGAGTTGTGCTTTCCTAACTCTAAAGGTATAACCTAGTGGTGAAGGTCTTGAATTTAAAAGTATACTCCTTCCCATTTACACTAACGATTAATTAGTCTGTATTATAAAACTTATGAGAATATGAGACACAGGTCCCTTGGGATTAGTAAATACGCACGTAAACTGGTATGAACACTTATATTTTAAAAAACGTTAAAAATATATATTTTCACAGAGGAAATTCCAAATCCAATAATATAACTATACAAGTTGCAGCGATGACCTAGTCCTTCTATACTCCCATGACAAGATTTTCAAGGAACTTTCAACAAAACACTCAAATACTTTGTACCATTATCGAATTAATAAAATGTTTAATTAACCTACTACTAATAATAATAATATCACAAAAGAAAAAAAAGTTAAAAGCATATGGGTGGTATTTATTCTTTAAATTTTGTTTGAATTAAACTTAAATATGTTGGCACGAGTGAGTGGGTGGGAGTATAGAATTCGCTACCATCAATTAGCCACGACGGAATTCGAATGCGTGCACGTCAATATATTCCTAAACATTTTTTATCATTTTTTTAACACCTCCCCATAAATCATAAAATTCATCATCTACTATCATTGATCCCTTGAACCGTTAAATATGCACATATTTAGAAGGGCAAAATTGACTTTTAATCCATATTCTTCTTTTCATATTTTTAATTGTATTTAACTAATTTTATAATTAGTTAAAAAAAACTAAAGAAAAATAAAATTTCCCTCTTATCTCTTCATTTATCCTCTATTTATTTTTCTCGGCTTTGGAAAATGACAAAAAGAGTCAAATAAAGCTCAAAACCTGGGATAGTCAGTGAAATTGATTAAATATTGACTTTCAATAATAGATATTTATTTATTAAATTGATGTGATATAAAATAAGGTAAATAAGTAATTAAATATAAGTGGTCAGATAAAAATAATAATAATATAACATTAATTTGGATTTTCTTCAAACAGTATAACTTGGCCACATCATGAGGCTTGAAAGAATGGGTCATTTGAAGCCCAGGTCAATAGTCAAATGGGTGGCCCAAAATTACATCACAATGACAAGGCATAATCAGAAATTAAAATTGCCCGCAGCGGGAAGCAACCGAAAAATCAGAGTCAAAACTCAAACAGCGAAGATGAATTTTGAGTGCTCAAATCTGAGCCTGTGGAAAGAGGTTCTCTCGTCTTACCAGGCGCGTATCGAATCTCTCAACAAACCAGACCTCATTTCACTAGACGAATTCTACCGTAACCAACTTCCTTCTCTCATCCACCATCGAAACCCTAACCCTTACATCACCACCGCGGAGCTCTCCAAACTCATGCAATGGAAGCTCACTCGTGGTAAATGGAGGTCCACACTTCAACTTCAATTTCAACTCTTTTTCCTTCATGTTTTGTATAATTTTACATGTTATTGACGTGTGAAATTTGAATTTTAGGCCGCGTTTGTTAGATTTCGTGTCGTCTTTGGACGACTCTTTAGTGAAATCTGCTTCTCAAAAGGCTTTTAAATCGCTTCCTGATTTAAGTAAAGCAGTTTCTGAGCTAACTGTTCTGAAAGGAGTGGGTCCTGCCACAGCGTCCGCGGTTTTGGCTGCTTATGCGCCTGAGGTTGCGCCGTTTATGTCTGATGAGGTATATATTATTATTATTTTCTTTTATTTATATGCTTGTTTGGTTTCAAGCTTAATTATTTGCATTATAAAATTGTTCAATGAAAGGCTATGGAGGCAGCTATTGGCAACTGCAAAGACTATTCGTTGAAGCAGTTCTTACTGTTTGCAGACAAATTACAGGCAAAAGCTAAGGTGAGTTTTTTTCGTTTATATAGTCTCCTGTGTACGGTTAATAGGTTTATTCAATGAATTACATAACTACTTTAACTTTTTCTGAAAGTTATTGGAGTAAATGTAGTATAAAGATATCGATTGCTAGCGTCATTGCCATATAATTTTCAATTGCTTGTGTTGAGTGTCCAATTATGTTTAGTATTATCAAACCGTGGCTTTCAAGGTTGTACAACTTAATTGACCTAATAAAATTATAATCGATGAAATATTATCCATTGTGTTGCCAAGGATTAAATGTTGTATCTTAAAGTGTAAGACATAAGATGAGCTCTGGTTTATAATAATTTGGTATCTGGCCTTGGAGTAGCTAATTTAATTTGCTGGAAAGAACGTGATGAGTGAAGATCTCTACAAATCAGTTACGATGCATGTATTGGGGTGCATGATCTTGATGTGAAATTTTTTTTAATGGATAGTTTTTTGTTAAGAGCTTATTCAGATGGTCCCTGAAAAATGCTGTTTTCATAGCTGTCAATGACTTGTGGGGACAGAGAACTCCCTTGTGAGGTTCCTTATTTCTTCTGGGACCGTTTTTATTTAAAATTAATGGCTTGTCTTGTACATTTCAATATTATTTAAAGATTTGTGAGCATTTAGCGTCCTTTCTGCAAGAATTTTATATTTTTTAGATTCTGAATGTCCCAAAATTTTAAAATTTAGTGGTTTATCTGCTGTTTGTATCTATTTGTGGCTTTTTTGGGGCAAATTTTTTTAGGTTGAAATCCGTAGTTGGGGCAAGCACACATACTTGTCAATTAGTGAAGAGAGACAATTCTATGCAGCAAGTGGTGTTTCATGCTTATTATCCACAAGAATCTTTGCTTCTTGTATGACAACTTCTTGAACCTTTAGTCATTTCTCTTGTATTTTTTGAACAAACCGACAGTGATCTTTCTGTAGTTGTAAAGTTGAGAGTATCTTGCTTGGTATGTATCAATAGACAAAACACTATGATCTTCTTATGGCCATGCTATGCTCGGTTCAAGTATACTGTCTTGTTTAAATTTATAAGCTGGTCTTCACAATCTAATTAATAGATTCTTGTTGAATAGAAGATTTAGATGAAATGTCAGATACTAGAAGTATGAGATATAATATTTTATCAATTTCTTACCTTAGAATATGAGATGATCCCAGATTGGAAATTCATTTAACTAACTAGTTTCAATCAGTTTATTGCCTGACAGTATTATTTGTTTCATTTTAAGTGTTTTCAGAAAAATAATCCACTCAGGAAAATCATCATAATTTATCAGATGAAGTTGCATCAATAATAAGGTTTTAATGCTGATTATGTAGGTAAATATTTTGTCATTTTTACATTCTGTTCCAGACAATAAGAAATCTGGTTATAAGTGTTAAAGATGATGATTTGATGGGGTTTTCATCTAAGTTTGCGCTGGTGGTACCTGGATTGTAATCTCAATTAACAAGATGTGGATTGTTAATAATCTTCTCATCTGTCATATCTTAGGAAGTTGAACCTCTCTGTTGAGGCTTTCTATTGCATAAAACGCTGTGAGAAATTAGTAAATGCCCAAGTTAAAGGATTATCATTAACAATCTATATTTATAATTTAGTGTGCTTCAATACTTTTAGAAGGTTCAGCGGCTCAGCAGCGAGCTGGCCTTTATAGCCTGCATGTGAGCACAATCTTCTATGGAAGGTTCATAGGCAATTTTAGATGATAGGTTTAAATGCTTCAGATCTAATACTTGCACTTATTAATGGTGTCTTTTTCCCTTTGCTCTCGATTTTTTCTTCTTTTGGCCTTCTCTTGTTTTTTGTCAAATGAATGGTACAAGTAGTCCAAAGTTATAAATAAGTTCCCTAATTCATGTACCATGGCTGTCTCATTATACGGTGGAAATTATTTGTTTCAGGAATTAGATTCAGAAGACAATTCCTTCACACTTTCGGATGTGGAAAGGGCTCTATGGAGTGCTGCCATAGGGGCCAAGTTGCAAGCTTCACAATCAGATCCAGACCCTGAGACTAAGACAAGGAAAAACTCTAAAAGGAAGCGAAGACATTGACTCTAGTTGCTACGCTTTGCAACAATAATTTATTGTGCATTGGTGTTTACTGTCTTAAGTTAAAAATCCAACAGTATAACATTATTGTCTTGACCATAAAAGATCATGCATTTTTAGGGTGAATGGAAGCAGCGCCACAAATCATGGGTTATGCCATCTGGTGGTCACCCCAAATCACTTGCACTACACAGGTTCTCTGCAACTCACTTTTAGTCCTTGGGGGATGTTCATGTGCTACATATAACGTTAGGTAAGTTTCTGTGTCAGTAAAAATATCTCCTGATGAGGCTTCTTTTTATTTATTTTTTTTCTGTTTTTCTAGGGAATGAACAGTTAGTAAAATCAATTGGTGATAGGATAAAACCTTAAATGGATTTGCTTTGTTGGCTTGCATCCTTGCCGTGCGGCTTTGGCATACCGAGGCCCCAAATTCTCTTTGGTAGTTAGACCGCTTGGTCCTCACTCTATATTCGGTACCAGTTTTAGACTTGTTCTATAAGTAATTAAATATTCCGTTCCGGTATAGAAAAGTGTTTTCTTTTGCGTTCTACATCGACCAACAATCCTGCCATTACAATCGCAATTCCAGTTGATTAGTAAGCCTCAGTTCATATTGGAAGTTTAGGTTTATTTGCTTGAAGCATATTTGGACATTAATTAGTTACATTATGAGCTTCTGTAAGTGTAAGAGATTAGGAGTTCACTTGCGCATTGATTTTCAGAAGGTTTAGGTCAGAGGAAAATTGGAGCCGGTCGAAGTGTTTTTTGTACTAACTTTAGTAAATTAGTAAGTCTGATTTAGAAAAATAAAAATAAAGCAAGAACAAGTGTTTTCAATTAGACATGTAGCTTGAAACAATTATAATCCCCTGATAAGAAATCGTGGGATGTGAGGGATTTTGCGGTCTAATTGCCTTTGTTTGAAAAGTAACGGTAACTACTAACAACGAAGCAGCCGTAGCAACTTGGCTTGAAAGTATACCATAGGCAATAAGGATCAACGTTCCATCATGCCCATTTTAAACAAAACCAACCAACATATTCCACCTGTCAAACATTAGAAACTAGTTGGTGGCTATTATTGATGTCCCATGACGGCATGGCCCATCCCTTGTAACTTTATCTTGTACGTTCCGTAATTGTGGTGCTCTTTTAACGGACGGAATCTTCAATGCCCAAGCCCAAAAAACCCAACGGCCGAAACTTAAAAAAGGCGAGAGGAAGAGACTCCCACTTTGTATGCATACTACAAGTTCATACGTGTCGTCAACTGATTGGTGTTTCTATGTGGAAGTTTCGCTGTTCACGTTGGTTCAACATGAGAGGTAAGCCGTGAATACTAGTTTCCATAACCATAAAAAGCTTCCTATAAAAGTCCGTTTCACTCCTTCCCAAGTCTTCTTTGTCGAGCTGTCCTTGAAGGCTTCAAACTCAACGGCCAAATCCCACAAAATGGCAATTCAGTCCTCAGCCGACCGCCCCGACCGCAAGTACCGGAAGAGTCCTAAAGCTCCACTTCTCCCCCAAAAGTATGATGACTTTGAGGCTCACGAAGCTGGCATAGACGGTGCGTCATATTCAGGCGCCGTGTTTAATTTATCCACCACGATTGTTGGAGCTGGAATAATGGCGTTACCGGCAACCGTCAAGCAATTAGGCTTAGTTCCTGGTCTTATTATGATTGTATTAGTTGCTTGGTTAACGGAATCGTCAATAGACATGATCATGAGATTCAGCCGAGCTGCCAAGTCCGCCACTTATTCCGGTGTCGCGGCCGACGCTTTCGGTAGCGCCGGTAGGACGCTTTTGCAGGTCTGCATTGTGGTCAATAACTTGGGCATGCTTGTCGTCTACATGATTATCATAGGTAAGTAGGTAACTTATTTCTTTTATACGTTTTCCCTGTGATTGGTATACTTTTCAAGTATTTTGAGAAACTTTGACGGGTCAGCCCGTCTGGTTACGGTTGGATGGTTGGTCAAGGGTCATAAGCGTAAATTCAAATAAATGGAATAATCTCATAATATTTTTGAACGACAGGTGATGTGCTATCTGGGACGTGGTTGAATGGGGTCCATCATCTGGGAGTCATCGGTGAGTGGTTCGGTCTCCACTGGTGGACCACACGCTTCTCATTGCTCATGATGACCACACTCTTTGTCTTCGCTCCTCTCATTTCATTCCAGCGCGTGGGTAAAGTCTCCGTTACATTCCTGTTAAATTAATTTGTTGAGTAATCTAAACGATGTGGAATGCTTAGAGAATTCACAAGAAAAGTCGATTAGCAAAAGTGACAATGGAACTATTGACGCGGACCGAAGTTTCCAAGTTGCAAACCATAATCAAATGACTAAACTATACTTGTTCTCCAGGACTATGCTTACTTAGAATTACAACTTTTGATGCTTCCCGGGGTTCCAAATACGTTGTGCCATCCAATTAGGTGTCTTAAGTTTTTAGTTTCTATATTAATGTAACAATGTTGAGAAACGGTGATTGATTTCTGTACTTCATTTTGTTGGTAATGTCAGATTCATTGAAATACACATCAGCATTGTCGGTGGCTTTGGCTGTTGTATTTGTGGTGATAACAGCTGGTGTGGCGATTGTTAAATTAATCAATGGAAGCATTGGAATGCCCAGATTGTTGCCTAAAATTGTGGACCAGGCATCGTTTTGGAAGCTTTTCACCACATTCCCTGTTTTAGTAACTGCCTACATCTGCCACCACAATAGTAAGTTGTGAAATGAAAATTCTATCTCATGTAGCTCATAGCACCAAATGATATGGTTAATGGATATTCCATTACAAGACGATCATGTTATATGTATTAATTTCTGTTGTCGGTCTCTAAATATTGCTTAAGATTTGCTTCTCTTTATGTAATTCAGATACAACACAAATGCATTAACACACCTTTTTTTCATTGATTTAAGAGGATATTTCAAGAAGTGGAACTATTTCATGATTCTTCATTTAACAGGACGTTCAAGTTTTAAGTCATTTGAAACAGAAAATTGTCTTGATTCACTTTAGCAAAGTCCATCTAGGCACATTATGTTCAAGAGGAAGCTCATGATACCCTGTCACCTTCCAAAGTGCCATTGGACATGCTCTTCAACATAGTGAAATGTGTTATTTTTAACAACATATGGATGTTGTTTATTTTCAAAATTGATTCGTTGAAGACTTAAATTTCAGAATGTTTCTGTTATTTTCTATTTTGCTACAATATGTGAGGAATAAGAAGGAATCAATTTTATTGCACATTAGCATACATTCCTAGTAAACACATAGTTAAATTGCCTGTACTTCGTTACTTCAGCTTGTAACAATTTAATTGTTTACTCTTTTGATATGCTCTGCAGTTCACCCAATAGAGAATGAACTGAAAGATCCCACCCAAATCAAATCCATTGTTCGTACATCACTCAGGTTATGCACAATTGTCTATGTTTCTACCAGCTTCTTTGGACTTCTCCTCTTTGGGGATCATACATTGGATGATGTACTGGCTAATTTTGATGGTGACCTTGGAATTCCATATAGCTCATTGCTTGATGATGTGGTCAGAATGAGTTATGCAATCCACTTGATGCTTGTTTTCCCAATTGTGTTTTTCTCCCTTCGCCTCAACTTGGATGGTCTTCTCTTCCCTTATGCCATTCCCTTAGCATTTGACAACCGAAGATTCTTCTTAGTAACGGCAGCTCTTATGGGATTTATTTTTGTGGGAGCCAATTTTGTGCCTAGTATCTGGGATGCCTTCCAGTTCACGGGTGCCACAGCTGCTGTCTCTGTTGGTTTTATCTTTCCATCTGCCATTGCCCTTAGGTAAGTAAAAGTTATTAAAGGAGCGTAATTGTGACTTTAAATCCTGCTGTGCTGATCTCAGAAATCATCAAAATTCTTGGTGTCCTAGCTTGTATTTTAAGGTTATTGGAAATGGTAAGTTACTGTGCTGGTAATGTTTCTGGCCCCTTGGTAGCCATTATATTGTCTTTCCAGAAAATGAATAATGAAAATCCGATGGTTACCAAGGGGTCAGTAACATACTGACTGGGTACCGTACACTTGCCTTTCTATCATTGATTCAGTGTTACGGCTGCATTATTGTTTTTGTGGCCATTAACATCAGAAAAGAAGATAAAGTACTAGGCCAAATGGCCTATGAAATTTTGGTTAGATTTGTATCCATGGTGCAATCATTTTTTCTGAACGGAAGTATGCTAATTTCTCAAGGAATATGATCTGATTTGATAAAAAGACTCCTGAAACTAGTACTGAGAGTCAAAGACAAGCTTTTTTGAGCCTTATTTCAGCTACAGTGAATTTTATGAAAACCAGAATTCTGAAGGGAGCTGTGCACTTTACATTCATGACATAGCTTGAAGTTAGCATCGATTTATGGTATTGAATGACAATTAAGAATTACTTTGTTATTCTTTATTAGTTGTTCTACATAAAGCATAAACAAACCTTTGTACTCAAATTACTTCTATCTGCTAAAATGTCAAATATTTTCTGAGTGTGTCTGTGCAGGGATACTCACGGAATTGCAACAAAGAATGACAGGCTGGCATCATGGTTGATGATCTTGTTGGCTGTCTCATCAAGCACTGTGGCAGTGTCTAGCGACATCTACAGTATATTCTGTGCTGATAAAGGCATTGGAAGCTGAATTTTAAGAAACAACTTTCTGGTTGCTCTCATGCAATTCTCGGTTACACACAAAGATAATGGAAAGTGCAAACAGGGCTACTGTGGTGATGCACTTGGAGCTACTGGGTTCTATAATTATGGGAGCACTGAGCTGCAGTAGGAGCAGAGCTCCAATTCCTCGTATGATAGTTGGTACTCCCATTTTTGTAACGATGACTACATGATGATATGTTTGATTGTCGTAATATTTTGAAGTCAAATATGAAGTGTTGATCAAGTTTGTATCCCAAATGCTGGACTCCCTAGTAACGTATCATAAATTCATGTCATGTAGAAGATGAAATAAGATGACAAATAATATATCAATTATTAATAAGTGCTACATCACTTACAGTTCAATACAAAAATTGGGATAAAAACTTATGATAAATATATATTACTTGTTCACTAATCGGGGCATGTATAAATTGGCAATTTGTTTACTCATACATCATTTCAGCACGTGTGAGACACACGAAGGGATTTCATAAGAGAACAAAGCGAGAAGCGACAAACCCTGTGTAGGCGTTAGCGTTACTCGACGATCATATACAGAAACTTAAATTATCTTGGAAGTAACTGCTGCAGATTTTGACTATCTGCGTACCAAAAGTTAATTTGTTTGCACGGTAGTATACTAGAACGAGGGTTGATCTCCTTTTCTTTATTCAATCTATGCAGACACAAGGACTCTATTTTTAGCTAATCCATACACCATACTTGATTTCCCCAACTTTAATTTGTCAGAATTGGGTAGTTCCTAAATCTACAAGTCGAGTCATCATCAATGAAAAGCTTTAGTGATCTCAGCTTAGTCCAATCTTTTTCACTTTATTGTGGTAATCTGAAAACGTGTTTGACAATAAGCGCTTTTCTGAATAATAATCCCCTTATTGTTGTCATCAACTTGTGCCTTTCCGAGGAAAATGATTGGAGTGCGCGTGCATTCCTGAGCCACAACCGTTCATTCCAAATGAGTTTATTCAAAACACCATTGCCCCTGCATGGCCTTCATTTATGCTTACTAGTTGTTGATATTGTTTTCAAAGGTGGTCGTCATGTTCTGCGTGTTGGCTCTTCTGTTGGCCTCTCAGCCGTTCTAACACGTCACGCGCTTGTTGAATTAAATTGAATGAGACTTCCACAGCTGTTATATGCAAGATAATCGAGCGATTGACAGGCTAACTGAAGTTTATTATATAATAAGAACGCTGAAAGCAAAAGTACGTGTAAAATTATTCTAACTGCTATCACGTATCTGTACTTTTCCCCTTTTCGGTTAACACACTCGAGCCCTACAGCGTTGAAATTTAGCAATTCGAGAAGACAAACCAAAGCATGTTCGGTTCCCAGTTGAACTATGCTGACGAGAGGGCATGGCAGAGGAGGAGTTTCACTTTCACCATATTCTAGAGTTCATAAATATCAAGATAAGATATATATCTGAGTTGTCAAAATTCCACCAAGATTCTACAAATGGACTGTGGATACATTGTCCTAATTAATGCCTCTACAGATGTTATTACATGGTCGCAATATCATCTGGGTCGGTCGAGATGCCATGGAGGTCAAATGAAACTCCAACACACACAGCATTGACTTGATTTTGTGCCAAAAACAATCACAACAAACGAAGAATCTTTTTCAAGATTAATGTGCTTTTGTTGCGTCCTTGATCAAGCAGTACACTGTACATGCATTACAAGTGAATTTGGACATTCTTCAAAGTCATAAGAGAAAGCAGCAGCAAACATGGGAAGCATACTATTGTTCAAGAGTTGCACGTTTCCGACGTTTTAGTGGGTCATCAACCAAATCCAACAAACAAATATTTAAAGCTAACACTAAATTATATTCCTATTCCTAGTAAACAAACTTATCATTATTTAATTGATTATAATGCTATATATGTATATTGGTGAATTCAAAATTTCAAAAGTGTTAAGAGTGCATTCGATGATGCCACTGAGGCCGTCCATATGGACCCGAAACAGAACACATTAGTGATACAAGACACTTATCATTGTACAAGTAATTAAATCCAATCAAATAATGATTAGATTACAAAAATTCAATCAGACCGTCCACTTCTGGAATCACGTTATAAATTACGATCAGTTAGTATAGAGAATGGTTTAGGGCCAATGCCGTCTGTGCGCACCTAACACTTGGGAATAAAAAAAACTACTTGATATGGAGGGTAAGGGCCTACATGGTTTGGAAGCTGTGTGGCGAAACTTCTGTAAATGAAGAAAATTCAAAAGTAATCATATGTAGAGGAGCTGTCATCCATGAATCCGATGAGAAATATTCCTAAACGGATCCACTTGCCGAACCCACTTTGCTTCAAATGTCTTGTGTTGTGACGGCTCGTGTGGATTTTCAGCTGGAATCATTTTCCCAGCTATTTTTATTTATTTATTTATTAATCCTTTATTTCATAATTAAACTTTTTAGATAATTAAAAAAATGAACCTTTTTTTTTGGGGCTAATGATATGAACGGGCTAGATGAAGGCGAGGACGGGAGAGTGATGAGGTAGCAGAGTAGCGGAGATTGTGTACACCAATACCTGGAGGCACGACGGGCACCGCCCGCAAAATGTGGCCGCTGGCCAGCCTGTGTTCCCCTTTGGCTCTAACCTGTTCTACTTATTTTTTATAATTATCACGTGCGGTTTCTTATCTGCCTTGATTGCTACACGTGTCGTAGATCGACAGTTCAACTGACAGCAACGAGGAATCTAGCACTTTCACAATGCCTATTTTGCCCCTTATCCTTTGCACAATGGAGACTCTGATCTGGTCAGCCAGTCAGTCATTTTTTCTAGGTTTGAAATTTAAAACTGCTGTAGTTTCATCCTGATTCACGTGACGACAACTTTGAATTCATTACAACAAGGTTCTGTTAACATACAGCTGAAACACAATGATTTTGGTGCGTCCGATTGTCAAATCACGATATCTAAACAGATACGGAGATCCGATGACGCACATGTCATGATCACAGCAATTTTAAAGCAAGTCCGTGGTACAAAGACTTATTGTAGCTTCATCCGAAGTTCCAAAATCAGCCCTTGGCGACCTTCGCAACTCTAAGACTAAAAAGTGTCGGTGGCCACACCAGGGACCAAGGATATTTTAGACCATTTCTTATCCCATCTCATTATTCACGGCGAAATTTAAAGAGCTTTAAAATCGCAGACGCATTTTGGGCGCGTGTTCCTATCTAACTTTAAATGAGACAACGACATGTAAAAAAGTAATCAATTATTTTTTATATAACGTGATATTAAACAAATGATTAGAATGTATAGTTAAATCTATATAGTGTTTAATATTTAAGGAATTTGGCTTAAATGAGATTAATTCATCCTCATGATTAAATGCTAATTCCTTAACCATGTAGTGTAATGGTTAAGAATTCCACTGTTTTAGGCCTTAATTAAGAGATAATTAATTACTAACGAGTAACAAGAAAACAAAAAATCAGTTTACAAGTCACGCTCTTTGATGAAGCGTGAGAAGGTGTAAGTAAATAATGTAGGTGAAGTGGTGACAAAACACAACCCCATTTGGAGCTTTACCCTTTACTAGGAGGGGACTTGGTCCCTCTTTTCTCCTCCACACATGATATCTACTGGGAAGCCATGGATTTCCCATGACATTCTTTAAACACTATTATTCACAATCCTACCAAACACCAAGTATCACTTTTTGCTCCGTCATTGCGCGTTTGGTTGTTGAAATAGATAATCACATTCACCTCCGATTTATTTCTTCATTAGCTTGGTTTAAAATTTTAATACGAGATTTTGAAGCATGTCGGAGATGTTATTAAAATTTCCGAAACGTGAGAGGAGGTTTATGACTATTTTTAAATTAATAAATAGGAAATGTGTGTAATAATAATAATAAAAGAATCCACAAGGTCCAAAAAGGACCAGAAGGGAGGAAAGTCGGATCAGAGCATACCATTCCACGCGGAAAAACTCCACGTAAAATCTACGAGTGTCTCGTTAACCGCGGTAAAGATGAATGTGTTTTGTCTACAGAAAATTAGATGTTTCTGGTTCTGGGACTGGGAGGGTTAAGTTGGTTGTTCAATTTATTAAAATTTATAACGAGTAGGTGGAAAAGGAGGAGGAAAAGAAAAAGTATTTGTCGGAAAATCTATTAACGTTTCTATCTTATCGTATCGTATCCGATTTTATTAGCTAGATTTTTAACCAAACCCACTCGTGGTCGTGGTGGGTATTGGTAAAAAACATCGATTCTCTCTTGATGTTTAACATAAGAACGTGCTGTTTGTGTGCCTCTATTTTATGTTCTTTTATCTCTGTTGTTGTTGTCGTTGTTGTCGGTGTTATGTTTCAACATTAACATTTTTATTTTTATTTTGGTATTTTAATTGTATTGGTTTTTGGGAATCAAAATCAAAGACGTGTTGAGCTGTTTCCTTCTTTTTCAAAAATTATTTTCCGTGGGATCAAATCAAATCAGTCTCTTCCTTTCATTCTTTATTACGTTTATAAGACGGGCGTGCCCTGTTCCCGTCTTTCCCCTCTATTGCAAGCTGTAATCGAATGAGAGAGCTTTCTTTTCTTTTTTGGCTACTTTTCTTGGAAGCTCTCTTTCTAGACAACAGCAGTATCATTCTCCCCATGTCACTTTGATATAAAGACGCCTCTTCTCACACGCGTCTGTATTTCCCTTCCACCACCTTCTTCCCTCTGACAATGAGATCCAAGTTCTAGCCTTTTCCTTCTTGTTTTGAAGTCTCTGGTTTTTTTGTTTTTGTTTTTGTTAACCCAACAACTACAGCAAAGCCCACAAACGGGCGGAAAGTAATGGCACCACCCTCATTTGATTGGTGGAAAAAAGAGGCTCATAGAGGCACTCCTGTTGTGGTCAAGATGGAGAATCCGAACTGGTCAATGGTGGAACTCGAAGCTCCATCTGAAGAAGATTTCTTAGTCTCCGACTCACCTTCGCGATCCAGAGACAACAACAAATTCCGTAACAGGAACGCCAAGCAACTCACTTGGGTTCTTTTATTGAAAGCCCACAAGGCCGCTGGTTGTCTTACCTCCATTGCCTCCACATTCTTCTCTCTCGGCTCCATCATACGCCGCCGTGTCGCCTCCGGCCGCACCGACTCCGACACTGACGTCGGCAGGGAAAACGAGAACCGGACAGTCAAAGGCAGGTTCTATTCCTGCATAAAATTGTTCCTTTGGCTCTCAGTCGTTTTGTTAGTTTTTGAAGTTTCGGCGTACTTTAGAGGATGGCATTTTGGTGCCCCCAAACTGCAACTAGATTACATTTTTGCTAGCCCATTAGCATTCAAGGGCCTCTTTGATTTATTGTATACTAGCTGGGTTTCGATTCGCGTGGAGTATCTGGCTCCGCCTCTTCAGTTTCTGGCCAATGCCTGTATCATTCTCTTCCTTATCCAGAGCTTGGATAGACTTATTCTCTGTCTCGGTTGTTTCTGGATCAAGTTCAAGAAAATTCAACCTGTAGCCAAACAAGACTCTCCAGATCTTGAATACGGGGACAAGGGTTTTTTCCCAATGGTGCTTGTTCAGATCCCTATGTGCAATGAGAGAGAGGTAAAGTTTGAGCTTTTCTTCTTTGTTTTAAACCAAGTTTGAACTTTTTTGAGACTTGAGATGAATGGTATGGTTTGGTTTTGTTTAGGTTTATCAGCAATCTATTGCGGCTGTTTGTAATTTGGACTGGCCAAAATCAAATATTTTGATCCAAGTGCTGGATGATTCTGATGATCCAACCACTCAAAAGTTGATTGAAGAGGAGGTGAATAAGTGGCAGCAAGAGGGGGCTCGCATTGTGTATAGGCATCGTATAATTAGAGATGGGTATAAAGCTGGTAATCTCAAGTCTGCCATGAATTGTAGCTATGTTAAAGACTATGAATTTGTGGCCATTTTCGACGCTGATTTTCAACCCACCCCTGATTTTCTCAAAAGAACTGTCCCTCATTTCAAGGTAACTGATTCTTGTAGCTTTGAATGAGTTTTAATAGTTTCTTGGATTGAAGTTGAACCTCCATTGTTATTGGTGAAAATTAATGCTTGAGTTTATTTGGTACGCTAATACAGGATAACGAGGAGCTGGGGTTGGTTCAGGCGAGATGGTCATTTGTGAATAAGGATGAGAATTTGTTGACTAGGCTGCAGAACATAAATTTGGCATTTCATTTTGAGGTAGAGCAGCAAGTGAATGGCGTATTCATAAATTTTTTCGGGTTCAATGGGACTGCTGGAGTGTGGAGAATAAAGGCTTTGGAGGATTCTGGTGGGTGGATGGAGAGGACTACTGTCGAGGACATGGATATTGCTGTCCGTGCTCATCTTCAAGGCTGGAAATTCATTTTTCTCAATGATGTTGAGGTATATCCCTGTGCAACATGTCCTAATCAAGTATATAACTAATTGCCTCTGTAATTCTTTTGAGACTAATTTGGTTTGTTTTCATGTTTTCAGTGCCAGTGTGAACTGCCAGAATCTTATGAGGCTTATCGGAAGCAACAGCACAGATGGCATTCCGGACCCATGCAGTTGTTTCGGTTATGTTTGCCTGATATCATCCGATCCAAGGTACATACTTTTCAAACACTTGTTGCTTATAGCTGTATTTTAACCGTAGTAATGCACACAACATCTTGCTACATTTTCATTAACGACTGATTGTTTTGTAATTTCGTCCATGCAGATTAGCATATGGAAGAAGTTCAACTTGATATTCCTTTTCTTCCTACTTAGGAAACTGATCCTACCGTTTTATTCTTTCACCCTTTTTTGCATAATTCTCCCTATGACAATGTTCATCCCAGAGGCTGAGCTTCCGACTTGGGTTGTTTGTTACATCCCAGCCACCATGTCATTTCTCAATATTCTCCCGGCTCCAAAATCCTTTCCATTCATTGTACCTTACCTTCTTTTTGAGAATACTATGTCAGTTACCAAATTCAATGCCATGATCTCTGGCCTATTCCAGCTGGGAAGTGCATATGAGTGGGTGGTTACCAAGAAATCTGGCCGCTCCTCTGAGGGTGATCTTGTTTCATTGGTTGAGAAAGAGGCTAAACATCAGAAGGGATCCTCTGAGCCCAACCTTGGTGAAGTGAAAATGGAAATTAAACAAGAGCAAAAAGCTTCTAGGAAGAAGAAGAAGCATAATAGGATATATATGAAGGAGTTAACGCTGGCTTTCCTTCTATTAACAGCCTCAGCTAGGAGCCTTTTGTCTGCTCAAGGGATCCATTTCTACTTCTTGCTATTTCAGGGGATATCATTCTTGCTGGTTGGTCTAGACTTGATCGGCGAGCAGGTTGACTGAATGGAAAGTTGTAGGCTTTGTAGGATATGGTTAATATGAGCATAGATTAGATGGGGTGGACGCCAAATGTGCGAATCACGAAAAGAGAACATTCATGGGTAAATTGTGGAGGGCTTAATGCTTCCCTTCTTGCATGTCCTCCACCCCCCACCCTTCAAATTCCAAATCCAGTGCCACCCACTCGATACAAGAAGATAGTGTGTTGTATTAACACAAGAAATGGCTTCATTTGGGAAAAAGAGACGCATTAGATATTGGTGATGCTCTTCAGTATATGTAAGGTTTCCTTTCTTTGTTCTGTTCTTTTGTTTCTGATTCTTTTGTTTTTGGGTCAATTCTTTTGTAAGAAAAATTGTTGTTCAAACGTCAAACAGGAATTTTAGTTACAGTTTGAGGTAGATGAATAGTTTGATCCTTTTCTTCTTTTTCAGATAATCATCAATGTGATCATATTGAGCAAATTGTTGATAATTTTCGCAATGGCAAAAAAAGGAATAAGTTCCAATTTAAAAGTTTTGATTTTCAGATTATAAAGGTGATATTGGTCCTTAATATATCGATGAAGCGAATTGATTTTCTTTCTGAAGATTGTTGCATTTGCATGTCAGACTCCCCTTGTTTTCACCCTCAAAAGCAAAACACAGCTAAAGCAATGTTAACTGCATCTGAACATGTATTACCAATTCTATCATAAACTGAGAAGTTCTTTAAGGAATGTTTTGGAACATCCTGGAAAGTTATGGGAAGAAAAAGAGAGAAGATCCTGTAGAAATGATTGACTTCCTACAGCAATCTCAAGTGCTATGTCATTGTGGTACTTGGAAAAAGCAGTTACTTTTTTTCAATTGCTTCCCTACATATTCACTTTTGACGCTTTTAAGTATGCTTGATGCATAGAATAGTGAGGTAACGTTATCCTGAATTTGCAATAAGGTAGAATGGATATAGAAAGCTAAGCGGGAAGTAAAATATAGCTAAAGGCCTAAAGTAGCTTTCCCAGCACATCATCTGTATCATTAAGCAGCAAAGAAGCACATGGGCTAGAGTTGTCTGATCTTGAAGACGTGGGCCATTTCATGGTTGGCACACCGAATTTATGGCTGGGTAGCAGCTGGATCACACAACGATATGGACTCTTAACAAATTGAAATTGGAGTCATCTTTCATATAGGACAAAAAAAAAAAAAAAAAAAAAAAAAAAAAANATCAAAAAAAAAAAAAAAAAAAAAAAAAAAAAAAGATCTGCGCTTGTGGATGAGTACTAATAGTTGAAATATCAAAGCTGCGCCTGTGCAGCAAGAAATTTAAGGAATCCTCAACTTTTATAGTCAATTCAATTGCATGCTTTTCGAAGACTTTGGAATTAAATTGTTGAAGCTGGAGAAGAATTTTTGTGAGGCTCAAACAACAGCATTATTAAATTCGGAATTGGAGAAGAAAGGCGGAGTGGAGTTTGTTAGTTTAAGATTGAGAGAGCATTTTTCTGGTTGACAAGAGGATGTTGTCTTGGTAGAGACATTTTATGCACCACTTCAGTTCAGTTCAATTCAGCTTCTTGTCTACAAAATTGAAGCTAGCCCGTATTGGAATTGGAAAAGTGATCATCGCTCTTATCTTATGGACTCATTTGGGCCATGACATGACCTCCTCAAAGTTTCTTTAGTGACCACAACGTCCATGGTGTTGCATGTTTTCATATTATGAGGACATCGTTTTAATTAATTAATACTAAAAATACATGACAATGCATCGTGGAAATCCTAAAGAGGCACTTTGTCAGGAAAATCAAATATAAGATAAAAATTTGTAATGATACTTTTTCCTGGAACGTGGCCCGGATCAACTTATGGGCACCCCAACAAAATAAATATTTTGAAAATTAATTAATTAGCCAGGCCACAGATCTATACATAAAAGAGATAAACAACTTTTACTCTTAAACAAATACTATTGGAAGTTGTTAGTTTTTATTACAGCAAGAAATGATGTTCTTTGATTGATTATTTTTAGTTTTTAATGGGGCAGGGTGGGGCTGGATAGAGGTTGCCTTTACCTCACCTGCCCCCGCCCCATCCCTTAAATCACCTTAATTGATTCCTAAAAGTTCCCGAGCTACAGCTTCATAGACACTAAACTAATTTTGAATTATTGAAATGACGGTTTGTGATGTTTGTGGTTTTAGCAATGGAACCTGATGCCTTAGTCGTTGCTCTACCAAAGTATTTGCCAGGTCTGCAAGCCTCACGAGGAAGGGCCTCCACCGGCGGCAGCCAGCATCACGCTTGATCATACGCCGCAGCCAGGTGTTTATTCCTTGTGAGTTTTCTTGGAATAAGATAATATTCGTTGAAAATCTACGTCTTCAGCTATAAAATTGTGGCTTAGGATAATCCTCAAAATTTCAATCTTTCCATTTTCTACTCTCTGCCGCGAGGGATTCCAAACAGAAGCTCTCGCTCCTTCTTGCGATGAAGCATTCTAATTCCAACGATGAAGAGGGTTGCCTTGCTCGGCCTTACCGTTTTGAGTTGCTACTTGCATTTACCAATTTCGTACTCCTCAACCCATAGCAAAAATCAGTCAGCCACAACCGATAAAACTTTCAAAGTTACCCGATATTCTCAAGCAACTTGAACTGCTGACTCTATACACACATGTTCCCTGCTTAATGATTGCAGAAGTGTTTGGAGCCGGGAAGTATATTTGCAATGCTTATTACATCAATACTGATCGAGGAAGGGCCAATACTTAGGGCTCGGATAATAGCCTTTCCTACCGTGCTGCAAGGCTGCCTTTCTCTGTGCTTGACCACCTACAATAAGGTAATCTGATTCTTTGCTGCATACTGCTCAACTGCTAATGAACTCTTCGCAGTAAATGTATGTCTTTATTGTAAAACCAAAACCAAAATATTATGTTTAACAAAATATAGGGGTGTAAAATGCGAAGAAGAAGATGAAATGTGAGAGATCAAACGCAGAGAGCAATTCCATTATTTCTTAAAGAACTTGAAACTCGAAGTACATATTGCAAACAACAGGAGGCTTCAATTTATAGCCTTATGCCGCCCCATTTTTCCAATTGAATTCTGCTTGATGTGTAGCCAAATATCTTCATAAAAGAAGTGGAAATTACAATTAGCCACATGAAGAACCAAATGTTTGTTTTATGAAATATCCATCCACTTACGAAGGTGTATATACGCCATGTATTAATGCTTAGCATGAGATGGCTGCAGTATAAATGGTGGACATCCACCTATTCGCAAAAGTCTTGTCCTCTTATGAGATACAAGACTGAACTGATACGGGAGAGGACCGACGCCAGCAACTGGATATATAGCCAATTAAACGTCTGTGATTGATTATACATAACATAAACTAAATAAGGAACCACAAACTAGTAAATGGTTTTTGTGTATATACCGTAAAATACAAAATTTTTCGGTCCAAACAAAACTGTGAGTAAGACCTCTACATCTTTGGAATCAGAAACCTTCATGGCAAAGAGTGAGAGATTCACTGATTCTGGAATCCATTGCACCTTAGTAGAAGTTGGAAAGAGAAAAGTTTGGGGATTAGTTATCTTCATATATTCTCCTACGCCACAAATTTATAGTCGAAGAGATAAATTTTAAAAAATATTATGAAGATAACTCTAATCAGCTCAGAAAAATGCTTGTCGCTACGTTCTTTCCCAGATATTTCCATGGAGAAGCGCCAATTATAGAATTACTTTTTAAAATGATAAAAGGATCTCGATCCCAAGAGGTCATACAGCATTTGGTCTATAATCAGACTTCTCAGAGTTCAAAATATTGTTTCTTTAATGGCAATGAGCATTAAACTACTTTCCTTTGAAAAATCAATGCAATGTGTATCATAAATTATGGATAGTATCTGTAACAAAGTAACTTGTTATCTTCCCTACAGAGTCAAAAAATTTGTAAGGGGCTATGCATGCGTGCTAACATGCTCTATAAGTACATGTATATGACCTGCTATTGTACATACATACACTCGATCAAACACATTCTTTCTTGAATCAATTTGCCGGGACTCATGAGTTCTGTCAACAGCTAAATACTATTCGGAAAAAGGTTTTCTGAATGAGACTGTTGAATATGTTGGAGACTGCTGTCTTCTTATTCCCATGATTATGAGTGGCAACCTTTAGCTACTTCATAACTTCATATCTTGTCTTTCTTGCTTAATAGCTTCATAGGACACCATTACCTCCTTGAATTTTGCCTCAGCAACCTCTAAAACAAAACTCAAACAATAGACTTCAAATATCCAATACACGTAGGACACTATATCACAGGAATTTGTTATTAACAGCCAATAAGTTCTCACCTTTATTATCCTGGTTCTGATCTGGGTGGAACTCTTTTGCCTTAGTCCTGAAAGCCGTCTGCAAGGGTGGAAAAGGAATCTTTGTAATATAACAGGTATATGAAATTCTTCCTTGATTTATCAGTATATAGAGAAGGCGACCACTAGAATTCCATTAACACATTAAGAACTTAATGCATGGCATAGATTCCATAAGCATAACCACAAACTAATCCCTTGAATATTTGAAATTCCTAATAACAGCTGAGGTCAAGTTCATTGCTAAGCTATTCTGATTTAAATAAAATTATGAATGCAGAAAAGAAATGATTGGCTAACAGTCCAGCCAGAACCCACTTATCCAATAACATTAGACTGCTTTCCACATGCTTCACACCATCTCCCAATCTCACATTAGGTACCAGTACTATTTAATTGCCAATTACTTAAAAATCAACATCCAACAAGTTATAATATGAGAACTCAAAACTCACTGAGAAATTAAAAAAAAAAAAAAGATAAATTAAAAAATTAAAATACGAACATCATTACTAGATAGTAAAATTCAATAAACCTTGTTGGATTAGAAAACTGCAACTGAAAGTATGAAACTATAACAGGTTGACCTACGATAATGATAACCAAAAAAAAAAAAAAAAAGAAAAAAAGAAGAAGAAGAAGAAGAAGGCACGATATGTAGCGTCTCAAGTAACAAAATACAAAATTGCAACAATCAATATCAAATCGAAGTATTGGAACAATAAAAATTCCTTTCAACAAATGGAAACCCAAATCTTATTTTGGACATACCTTAATTTCAGCTTCCGTGTAAGGAGTTTTTCTAAACCTGGGCAGTGAAAAACATGTGAGATGAAGATAAGTATCATGAATTGTCATTTTCAACATTAAATTTATGAAAAACAACTTTGCAGTTAAGCAAGATTGTGTATACTATCAACATCATCAAAATCCGAAGTAGATTCTCACAAGTTCGTTGTTTCACATAATTCAGATTAGAACAAAAACAGCTACCTTGGAATAGAACCAATTTTCCAGGCATTGTGCTTCAAGCCACAATAATATCATTTTCAATTAACTTTAGAAAATATTGTCTCGATGAACATAATACAAATTTAACCTTATTAGTAAAATGTCTCATGAACTATGAGTACATTAACTTCAAACTATAATTGGATCAGACACTCCCAAGTAACATACACCTATACTGACTATCAAAGGTATGGAAGCATAAGGCAAGAATTAAATGGTTCAATATTTCTTCCTTGCAGCCACCAAGACCAGTTTTAACATTTGGTAAATGAGCTGATAAAACAAGGCCAATTAATTGGAAAGAGGTTTGCAGATAATTATCCATTTATTCAGTAGCAAAAATACGAAGTACTCATCCTCTTACCAATATGGAAGCAAAGGGTACAGAGAGGTAGTAAAGAGAAGGAATGAATCACAATAATCAGAATCATTATAGATGAACTCATTTACTCCAAGTCATTTATGTATTTGGAAATATATCACCAACCCTTCATGACAATTACAGGTTTAACAAATAATGCTCTGAGCACTTTAAAATGAGGAGAATGAATTTAACTTATAGGTGTTATAATTTTCAGTTCTTTCTTGTTAATGTGACAGCATAAATTCTCAGTTTTAATCCATAATCTACTGATGTGAGTAAGATGTGGCAACTGAATCAGAATTTATCTCACAATTAGTTGTCTGTAACAATGCATCACCTGTCAAGACCCAGAACCGAGTAGTGATGTGATAAGGAATAGCTTCCACTGTCTCTTGGAGGCTGTCTGTAATTAGTCCTCTGATGTCTGTAAGATGTATCTGTCTTCCAGTACCAATCATCGCGCTGGAAATGCTGATTATAAGCACCAGCATCATTTTCTCTCCAGCTCTCATAGCTCCTTTTGTATTTGTTTCTCTCTCTGTTGAACACATTTTGCATTCGCCTTATTCGCTCCTAAGAAGAGCAGAAGAACCATATTGCAAACAATTAATAGAAGAATGATAACATAAAATCTATTGTGCTGACAGCTAACTTGCCAAGCATTGGGACTAGCAAATTGAACTATAGGAAAGTAACCAGAGTCTCTAATGCTTGTGGTCTGGTGAAGACTATGGCACTAAACTGTTGTGAATATAGGAAAACAGCTAACTGTTCCAAGATACAGATTACTTTATAACAGGAGCAATGGGTTTTACAATGTATTTGGTTTGCATAAAGACATATGTAATGACAATTTCCATAATACCAAAATCACTGATGAAACTCTAAAAGAACTACCACAGAACTAGCAAATATATTAATATGAGTTTAGGTGTGGAGGCTTGAAAGGACCAGTATGAAGCAGGTTAATAACAGAAATTTATAATAACAAATAAGATCCATTTCTATCTGGACAAATGTTTTCCAGGGTCGGGTGGACAAACAACAATCACCACTCTAAAAACATCTTAATCAACCATATATAAACATAAACTAACCAATTTCAGTGTTGTAAAAGATCAAGCACAGAGTCCAGATGAGAACCAACTTAATGAAGGTCATGAGTAACAAGTCCTATGCCCAGTATAAGAGACAATTTTTTACAAGGATAGTGCTCCACTCAATTCATATTCTATCTAAATTATAATCCAAATATAGCATTTTATGCTGTAAAAATCACATGAATGGATAAAATCCCAGCATAAGCATTGCACAAAAGGTCATGGCAGAGGGTGACATTTATATAAAATTGCAGATGAATTGAATGGTTAAGAGTTATATTTCTACATAACCTACAATTACCTTTTTCAAGCCTTATTTATATGGCTGATCTTCCTAATATATCATGTAAAATTTCAGCCTTAATTTCAAATTTTTGGAGAAAAAAGAAAGTTGCTGGAAAAATAGGAAATGCTATCAATAAGAAACAAAGTAAACATAGACAGAGATGCATAAGAACAAACACCATAAAAAGTCAATACTAACCACTCTCTCCATTTCTTCTTCATACTCCTCTCTCATCCGACGATTATACCTTCTCCATGCTTCCTCCTGAAAAGATGACCGGAAAGAATTGCCATTTCCTCCTTTCCACGATGACTGTGACCTACTTAACTGCAATTGCAACATAATCAGCTCAGCTCGCCGATCATAAATAAAGAAGGTGACAACCCTATATCTTTGGAAGGAAACTTCTGACATTTTTGAGAGATAATATACTTGTTCATAATACTTTTATGATAATAATTTTATGAAAATGAAAATTCCTGAGCATAAACCAAACAATATAACATAAAGACTCAAACATTAATTTCATCAACTTGTAGTGATAGTGACACAAAATGCAACATCCATATTTCAACCTAAGTCGAGGATAACTAAAGTGAATAAAAAGTGATCTGATATCTCAAAGAACGTTTAAGATTGCAGAAACCAAAGTGATAGTGTCCACAAATCATGTCAAATAGGCTATAAAGATTCGTCTCATAACAAAATTACCTTGTATTGGCTCCTTTACTTATATGTTAAGATAATGACTTGATACAAACTGTTCAGTTTCTTCAACAACACTTGAATCCAAATGACGCTCTTACATAATTCATTGTCAATGCGTATGCATGATCATAATTAAATTAGAACTATAAATATACACTGCAACAGAAAGACTAAAAAACCTTAACATGTGTTAAAAATTTAAACATCAGTTCAACAAAATTTAATATTTCCGACTGAGCACAGAAAGACTTGGGATCTATGGGTAATGGAAGAACTTATATTATCTACCTGAGAGTAGAACCAATCAACAGTTCTTCGCAGCTGACCAACCTGTCAAATGGCTACAGGCATCAAATGAAAAGTGACTGGCACGATATCTCCAACCAATAATTAACTATTGCCACGAACAAAAAGAAAAAAAGAAAATTATGTAGTTTGCACCATTCTCTAATTTTTTTAAACTTTTTTGAGTTTGATCCTAGCTAACAGGCTACTGAAGCAAGCAGCTAGAATTGCCTTCATACAGCCACACATGTAATCAACATCTATTACATTTACAAGTCAAACAACAAGATTCAAGAATTCGCTATCAATTCGCAAACTTAGCCAATGACATTCGTTTGTAAAAGCAATTCGACAGAAGTTACAGGAATTGGACCAAGCTTTTACATACTAGTATCCATACTTTGAGCTAACAGAATTATAAACCGATAAAACCCAAACTTTAGTTCTCGCGTCAACCAAACCACCGAGATTAAAATTAGAAACATAATTATTAAAAAAAAAACTTACGGCGAAAGTGGTGGCAGTGGCGCCAATTAGACCAAAGAGAAAAACACCCCAGAGCTTGACGTCATCTTTCTCTTGATGGGGTCTGTTTGGCGACGGCCATGGATTATCCTTATTCCGGTTTCTATCTTCCCCTCCCATTTTCTCGGGAATTCAAATTCCCTTCGATTCAATTATTGCTTTTAAGAGATAGTAATCGAATCACAAACCCTAAATTCTAAACCCAATGGCATGTTTTCTCTTTTTTAAAAGAAAAAAAATTGTCTTCAAGTGATACTTTCCTCAGTTTTGAAAAAAACTCGTCCGGAATTGGGAGTTCTAAACTCACTTCTAATTCATCAAATTTGAGAGATGATCGTGAGGTGGCTATTGGGCCATCTGCTGAGGGAGAGTATAAAATGTTCATACTCGGACCCAAAATCAAGAGTTTTCTACCGCCGAATTTGCAAACATGGTGCTGATTTAGTGGTTGTACACGCATCTCTACCTGGGCCGCCTGAACATGGAACGATGCCGTTGGTGTGTCAAGTTGGGCTTTGCCGAGACGAATGGTTGGCCCAATCAAATGAAGCCCAATTTCGACAGAAATAAAGACTTCCCTCCAATTTGAAATCCAACGGTCGATTCTCAAGCCACGCAATCCAACTGGTTTAGTTATAATCGGTCCATCGAAACCGTTGATGATGATGATTAACGGCACCAACGCCTCTTTTCATAATCAGCCAAGAAACCATAATTCAGGTTTACATCTTCTCTCTCTCTCAGCTTACAAATATGCGGTTTCTTCGATTAACATTTATATCTCATGTACTGAGCACCGATGCTTGTATATTTCTGATTGTTATCAATCAGCGTAGGCCCAGCCATCAACTAAATTGATTCGCAGTAATGTCAAGGAGGCCAGTGAATCCGGCTCGACGATATGGAGACAGTGGAGGACTTGGCATATTTTCCTCTTCCAAGTCTCGTTCCTCTCCTTATTTGTCAATCGGACTGATCATCATGGTACTTGTTCTTCAATGTTATTTTCAATAATAACATTTGTTATAATGCTAATTCGGTTGCTTTATAACTGGAAAATTTTCAGGGCGCACTGCTACTTATGGTTTATTTATACGGTGGCTCAGGTTTGCTTTTCAGTTACCAAGATGTGTTAAAATTGCAGTATGAGGGATATTATGAGCATAACTAGGAGTATTTGTGGCCGATTTTCCTAATAAAAAACTGAGTAGATAATAATGATATGGATAAGTTTCATTAGCATTCTCTAAATGGAATTCGGATTTACAAACTTTAGTTTTTATGTATCTTTTATTGATTGAACTTGGCTATCTTCTGTGATAGGTGAATTTGGCAGCATTAAAGACCCTGTAACTAGGGTTGAAGGTAATTTTGATTTTTTTTTTTTCAATCGTTTGACTATCTGATTTTGGTTTCATTTCAGAATATATATCGTGAGTTGGTTGAATTGTAAGCTGTTGATTGTAGAAGTTGCAATATGATATTTGAACTTAGTCTGATTGTACGATCGTATTTGCTAAATTTATGGTGTTACATCATAATGCAGGTGATTTTTCATGCACGGTAGAGCTTCAACGAGCCATTCCAATTTTGAAGAAAGCATATGGTGACAGCATGCATAGAGTCTTGCATGTTGGTCCTGATACTTGTTCAGTGATTTCTAGATTGTTAAAGGATGATGAAACTGAAGCCTGGGGTGTTGAACCATATGATATAGAGGATGCTGATGGCAACTGCAAAGGACTAGTGCGTAAAGGCCTTATACGTGTGGCTGATATCAAGTTTTCTCTTCCATACAGGCCAAAATCTTTCTCTGTTGTAATTGTCTCAGATGCACTGGATTACTTGTCTCCAAGATACCTCAACAAAACACTTCCAGATTTGGCAAGGGTATCTGCTGATGGTCTTGTTATATTTACAGGTAAAATAAAGGACCTGAAGTTATTTCTTAAGTACAAATTTTGTCATTAGGGTCTTAATCTTATGCAGAAACTGTTTGGTGAGTGACATTTTTGAGACACTATTTCTTTTGCTACTCTTAACTTCTTTTTGCTGTCTATCACACTCTTGGCTCCTTTTCTTGGTTTCAATCACTAGGAGCTTTGTGCCTTCTATTTATAGTCTGTACAAAGTAAGCTTATCCACCTGGAACTTGAATTTCTTGTTTTCTCTGTATTTCTCACAACTCTTCTTGACCACAATCAATTTAATGCTTTTTTGTATCGGATTAGGAATAAGAGTGGGTATAATTTATTAGAAGTTGTAATGGATTATGATTTTCTAACATATAGAAACATGTAGGTAAGAAAAACTGTAATTTAATACAGCATATATATTACCCTAATTGTTTATGGTAATATAATATATAACTACAATTAGTATTTTAACATGTTCTGTTTTTAGGCTCTTCCAAACTTTGTTTTCTGTAAAATATATTTCCCTTCTGAATTTCAATATGCTGATACAGTCTTCACTCTTCAGACTTTGTTTGTGCATGTGCTCATATGTTTGCATATGCTGGGATACCATACCTTGTATAGATGTCACGTCGGCTAATTCTCTGAATATTTCTATTCAAACTTATAGTCTTGAAATTAAGTAATATGTTTTGGTCAAGAAATACATTAATATTATTTTTGACATTTCAAGGACCTTCTGGTTGTTGCACATGTAGGTTCTCCAGGTCAGCAGAGGGCTAAAATCGCTGAAGTATCAAAATTTGGAAGGGCGGTAAGTGGCTGTTACTTGTAGGATCAGAATACCTTCTCAATTATTGCTTGGTTTTTTTAGTTTTTCAACTGACACTGGGTGTTAAAATAGCCAGAAGTGAATTTGACTAATATACATATACATGGATCTGTTAATTGTAATGTGTCTTTATGGATCAGGTTCATGGGTTAATGATGTTGTAATTTTCACCTATCTAGCAAATGGTACTTAATCATGATTATATACTTGTATTTGATGAAATTAACCATTGCCATTAGAACTCATAGCTTCAGAGTCTTTCTGGGAACCTTGTGTTGAGCTTGCTCTGTTATTATACTAAGGGTTTGCGAGTATACAAGCTGGACAAAGGAATCTGGAACTGTAAAATGCAATAAAGGTCTTTGAAATTCATTAATTTTTGGGATTGATTATCTTATATTTTCTACAGCTTGCTTATTTGATTGATGGCTGTATCATGAGACATGTTGTAACAAGAAAAGCATCTGTCTATAATCACAGCTCCAGTGAAAAGATTTTTCCCAGCCTCTTGGTTTCTGCTAAACTATTTTTGTTTTCTCATTGTACCCAATTAAAGGTATACATCTGAAGGAAATAATATGCAAAAGGATATTGTTAAAAATTATTAGGCTTGTTTTTCAGCTTGTTGTGGTACAATAGGATATTGTGAAGATCTGAGGAACATAATTGGATCTTAGTGATATAAAGAAGTCTTGATGTTTTGTACAATAGGTGATTGAGGATGAGGTCTGAAATACGAAATTAAAACATACTAAGAAGGAGGAGGAAGGGAGGAGGAAGGTTGAGCATTAATGAACGGAGAAAGAAAAATGTTATGGAATGATATGGCCCTTGGTAGTAATTCATTTTGGCCTTTGCTTTGAGAAGGATATGCTCTTTTCTTGCTGACTAAGTTATAATCTTGTGGTGACATCTAAGAGTAACTACTCTGCATATTCTCTACTACTTTTCAGCTAATATTTGAAACATTTATTTTAAATCCTATCTGCTTCAAGAAGTTGTGAGATGGTAAATTAGCTCGAGGGTGTCTTCTCTTTTTCAGCTGGAAATGGAGGAATCATGCCTTACTGCGTTTGTTGCTGGTCATTCTATGAAATCGGATGCCAAAAATTATTCAGAGCTTTAGCTAAATTGTTTTCTTATCACCTGTTCTGCATTCTGTTGTTGCTTCCAAATTGTGTATCTTTAAATGTTATGTTAAACAACTCATTTTATTCTTGTTATTATCTGCTGAAGTGTTTTCCTTTATGAAGGCTAAATTGAGAAGCTCCTCTTGGTGGGTACGTTACTTTGTCCAGACCAGCTTAGACGAAAATGAAGTGGCAATCAAGAAGTTTGAACAGGCTGCTAGAAAGAGGTCATACAACCCAAGTTGCCAGATTTTCCACCTAAAGTCATTCAACTAACATCTTTTATAATTTCTGCAGTATAAATGGAGCTCCTTGATGCAGCTCTTTAGGCTAATTTAAATTTGTTATAAATTATTTATTACGATTGCTTACCTTTTTTTGTATTCAACCACAAATCGATTCGTATTCTTTTAATGTTACTGTTATTTGGTAGTAAAGAATGGCCCTATATGGTCTCTGCGTATTTGTATAATCTCAAATTTGGTACCCAGGTGCACTGATTATTTTTATTTGAAAAAGAGAATCAAGAAGTTATTGATTTTTATTATTTTGTTCTTCATGATCTGAATCAATTTCAACTATATATTGATTATTGTGTTGCTCCATTTTCCTTAAATAAGGGCCAGTTGCCAGGCAGTTGCTTATATTATTGTCTTGAGCCAAAGGATTTTGTCATCAGAGAAACATCAAAGTGTTTGCAGTGTCATTATTAACTCTATTAAATGAGGTTCTCATCTTGGGGAGGAAAATTTTAATCCAATCACTTCGTAATTAGCAGCTGATTATGATAGCTTCAAAAGTGGTAGGGGCACCCTTAACTCCTGGACGATCCCGAACTCGTGAGGTTCATCGTCCCTACATTGTCATTTGGATTCTGGTTACTACAAGCCCATCTAGAATTTTCTTGACCCATTTTTATCCCAAGCTGTAAAAGAGACAGACGACCAACTCTTTAATTTTTCTTCATTGAAAAGGATGCTTATCTTAAAATTTGAAGTTTGTAATAAACGTCAAATTCAGTAACTTGCAACACTAGAACTCAGAAGTATGAGCCATTGAGCTGCTAATGAAAGTTCACTTTCAAAAGGGGACAGACGGGTCATGATGAAAGCCGAGTTAGAAAAAAATTACAATGGCCAGGGTTGCTGCTATCTTCATTGCAAAAGGCAAATAATTAGACCTTATTGATGGCCAAAAATTCTTGACTCGAAAGAAACGTGTTTCCCGGGAGACTGTTGTCTGCTCTTTACAGAAGCGAGACAAAAGCCATGTTCGCTTGGTCCAAAAAAAAAAAAAACACGGTTAAGACAATTTTAGCAGAAACTAGGACCAAAACGTTCCGGTCTGTCGGGGAATTCCTTTTTTCTTCATGATCATGTATATCCCTTATAATTCTACGAATAATAAGTTTGCCTAACAGAGGTCTGCTATGTTGTTCTTAAGCTTATGTGCATGCATGCGGGTATGTCTATCAACTTTTCCTATGCTCTCAAGTAAAGTAAAAGATATCACATCAATTAGAATGTTAATATCACATCAATTAGAATATTACATTTTTGAGTATTAACGTAATCTATCCATATAATTACCACGCTATATATCCACGAACTCATTGTGCTAAGCTGCAAACAACGAATAATCTTTTGTAAAGATGGTTTATCTTCGACTTTTGGATCAAATTAGAGATTTTCTCGGATTTGCAGTGCACATTTGTTGCAGGCTTCTGGTAGGCAGACAATGGTGACCAAGCTAAGGTGAAAGTGAGTAAGGGATTGTATTGTCAAAGTTTGTTGCTTTTATGTTCAAAATAAAATTCTATAAGCGTCATCCTTTTGTATTGACCTTAAAACATGTGGAATATTTAATTACGTAGTTTGAATATATACATGAAGAGTCGGAGGATATGTCAAAGACGTTTTTTTAAACCGTGGGGAAGGCATCACTAATTTCCCAATAATTGACTGACCGTCCATTTCTACTAACCAAATATATCAACGGATAAATCGAATTTGTACTCTTCGTTCACACAGTAGTTTCTCAATCAAATATGGCAAGTCCACGTTAATTAATTGCGTCTATCAATAATTTTCAAAAAGCTAAGAGACAATTGATAGTAATGGGTTGAAAGGTGAAGAGCAATTGTGCTACGTGTAGTTCTCGATTCATTCATCAGTAATATTATTTGACTGTCAGCAGCAAACTGTGCAGGGCAAGAAGTATTATTTTTTTTACTTCTCGCTCCGCAGAAGCCCTCGATAATCCCTTTTTTTTGAAGCATATTGTGAGTCACACGGACACCTTATTTGTTTGACTTCAAAACATATAAAGCCTATGGCAATGCAAGTAGTAAAAGGCACATATAAATTATAAATTATTTATATTGCTTTCTTGCTAGCTTTAGCAACTTTTTGGACCTAATTTGGTCACCTATTCTTTTCACAGATCGTGAGCTATAAAATTATACAACCATGACTTGAACGTGTTCTAAGTTTATTTTCAAATTGTTCACGTAAGTAATTAATAGAATTATAGAAGACATGGCATTCTTCTTTAGCTTTCTCACGTAAAGTTCCATTCCGTATATATGTGATATTACTTATCAGTAATATCATGTTGAAAACATTCCATTTATGCTAATAAATTGAGAGGTAATGATGTAACGTTTCATAAAGACATGAGTTAATTAGGAGTACTTGCTAATCACTGTAGAAATAACATGTTTACGTAAAATGCGTTTAGAGTTGAATAATATCTGGGCGGCCTGTGGGGGTCTACTTGGTTGAGGAAGAAGGATGCAAATAGGCTAATGGCTGTCTACGGGCTAGTGCTGAGTGAGCCAGGAAGCATGACCTAACATGGGTGTCATGTTGGCTGTCACATTTCACAAACGATTGATGTCTCTTTTGTGTCCCAAAACTCTTTAAAACAACAATATTGCTTTGTTTCAGAGTACGGCGAAATAAGGGTTCGCTTCCACATGACCTAATAACCCTTCTGCCACTACAAAACCACGTGCTTCGGCTCCTAGTACTCCTAGACATCTTCTTCATTTTCTGCTTAATTAACCACATACGATCATATTGGTCATATGCAAATAATTAAAGAGCTAGAGAGACTTTATGCATGGAGAAAAATCTATATCTTCAATTTGTTACATTATTATATGTATATTCCATGAAATTAATTAGTATAAATGGAAAGTATTTTGGTTCCTGAGATCTCATTGCTTGTCCTCCTCTTCCAATTAAAGAAAATTATACAACCCACTAACATCTATGCACTTTATGGGCAGTGACATATAATTTTGTACATATTTCGGGTGGGAAAAACAAGTGGCAAATGTTCATAAACTTAAAACTCCAATGAAAGGGGCCATGCATCGACAAATAATTGCCCGCAACAATGAAAAGACAATCCACAAACTCAAAAATCAATGCCTCTTCTGATTCCAGTGTACGAGTTGCAGAATATAATGCCAATGGGCTTGCTTGTCTTGTTTCTTCTTATATGCTTCCGCTAGCTCCACTACTTTGGAGGATCAGAACGAAGGGAAGACTTTTTATCAACGACTATTCAATGCGAAAGCAACTTCATGTATACTTCAATTTAACTTTACGTTCTGGTGAATCTGAATTCTATGGAGTGATACTATGTATTCATACAATTAGTCCAAGCCCTATCCTTACATAAAAAGATAATCCACTAAAGCTTGCCGTCCATTCAGCTATATGTTCGGTTATATACGGCCACACATCTCTGTCTTCTTGAATAGATAGTTGCACGTACTATTATTTGTAAATTTTCTAAATCTCATTATTGCGAATGTGAAAAAGAAAGAAAAAAGTTTTCATTATAATAACTTTTGATTGTCAAAGTCATGACTTGCATATATCAGATCCATACATGGGTGAAAAATGTGGATATGAGTTTGATCCCAATTATTCAAAAATCCCACTCATATTCAAAAAGAAAAATTAAGAAACTTGAAGGAAATCTCTTGGATACAGCACCTGTTCATTTATCTACAAAACCGCGTTCTCATTTATATATATGTCTCACTTCAGGCAGCTATTAATGATGGTTATCAAGACTACCACATACGAATAATAAATTAGTTTCAAAGTCTATCAAGAATATAGATCAAACCGACAGTCAACACTCTAGCTAAACGTATGACTATTTCTGATTCCCTGATATGAAAATTATATTATATTGATGGAAATTACATATTAAGCGTATCTTTTGCTGAATCTACATAAATTGATCAAATATATATAATCGACACCTGAGCTGTACTCCTCAGTATTCGAGCTATTACGCGGTTCAGACTAGAATTAGGAAGCGACCCAGTGTGCATGCACTCCTAAATATATCCCACCAACTACATTAATTTGTTTTTGTTTTGCATTGCATATTGCAATTCTGCAAGGTCAATTAATTGGTTAGGAATTCTAACAGTGACAGGCTTACAGACGCTTGTTTCTCCACGTATTATCGATGGTGACTGCGATGTGGATTAAAGTTATATAATATGAGCTTGCTGCGGCTTCATAGAAGCTTGGATTGATAGGAACTCATGATCCGTATCGATTTCTAAAGGCTTTTTTATTAAGTTATCCACTTTGCACAAGTTAATTAGGCTAGCTAATTGATTCTATGTTAACATATATAAATGATATAATACAAAACTTCATCGAAAGAGGTGGACGTGAGTGGCAGCCTGTGATTGATTGCAAATTCAAAATTTCAAAGCATGTACTTTGTTGGTAACAGTTAAAAGCTAAAAGCAGGAGGAAGATATTTTGTTGTTCTTCTTCTTCTTCTCTGTTATGCATATTATTTACTGCTTTGAAGTTGAGAGTTGCAAGGAGAGACATGGTGAAGATGGGAGAGGTGAAAACGAGGGATGAGTGGGACCCAATTGCAAGCAAAGAAGGGTGCGACCATGGGTCCGAACTTGCACTTTCCATGGATTTCCAACATAAGCAATCAGGTACATGGTCCATGGACCACAATGGTCCGATATTAAAATCAAGCCACGTATGAATAATAATAATTTTCTATTTTTCCAGCATTCACTGCAGTATACAAGCAACCTGGTTCGAACAATGTAGCATGGTGGTCCATGGATCACCAGAACTTTGGATATTGCTGTGGCTACCACTCTCTCCAGTAAATAACCTGCCTACCTCTAGCTGTATCTCAAGTTCGAATCATATGTAATTGAATGAGGGTCTCACTGGAAAGAAGTTTATTCCTAGTTAACTTGAAGCTTATGTAAAGGTTGCAGACATAAAAGTACCTTTTTTCTTTCGGGCAAGAAGCAACCGAAGTACCCTTGTTAAGTTGTTCAATTATATATTCTTATCGATCGCACACATGGAGCAGCTGCTACAGCTGTTTCAGATTATGGTGATGTAAAGCTTGCTTGTTGTCACTTCTCACCGTAGTGGTTGCTGGTGGGCTCTTTCACTTTGGTCAGACTTGACACTCCTATGTGTAAAGACCAAGTATTTCCAACTATTTATTAATTTCATATGTAGAGATGATGACATCACCTCCCGACAATAAATATTGTTTATATATTTACCGATAGCTATTTAATTTTGTTAATGATTCTTTTCAGAATTAGGTAATTAATCGAATATTTAAGCACTCATTTGGAATAGAAACTCGCATTAATAAGATAAATCAAATTAATTAATCAAGTAGCTCTATTGTATACATTATTTGGAAGTATATGCCCGCATTGGTCATAAGATTTCATGCTTTCGGTACAAGAGCTTTTGACGTAATTAATTTGTCGGTGTTTCCCGTCGTCCACAACTCCTTTAGAAATAATATTTACGAACTTTCAGAAATTAAGAAGAGAGAATTTTATTTTATTTTTCCAAATTAAGCTAAAAAATGAAGTCTTATCAAAAGGATCAGCACATTTTTACAAATATTTTATTTGCGTGAGCTCACACTGCTCATGATTCCGTGTATATAAATGCCTGCGATGCTATGCATTCGATGCTAGAAAACCTCTCCCTTCTCTCAACATCATCAGCTTTTTAAGTTTTACTTTTGTCAATTCACTGTACACTAACTATATTGTATTAACAATGCTTTCCAAGAAAGCTAGCTGCGATTCTCATGGCCAGGATTCTTCTTACTTCCTGGGCTGGCAAACCTACGAGAATAACCCTTATCATCAGCTTGATAATCCTTCTGGGATCATTCAGATGGGTTTGGCAGAGAATCAGGTGAGTTAATAACCCCAAATATCATCACCTAATAAAACTAAATTTAAATTCATTCATTTATCAGGCAAAATATTTAAGCATAACAGCTATATACATGCCCATATATAAATATTCATTCTCTTTTTTTCTTTCTATTTCTAGATAATTAATCTTTGTCACATGTAATAGCACACGTGATTATATATATATATATATATATATATTTTTTTTTTTTTTTTTATTANTATATATATATATATATATATATATTTTTTTTTTTTTTTTCTTCTCTTTTCTTTTCTTTTCTTAAAGTTGTCACCTGTGTTTCAAAACTGGTGCCCGTAATTCCATAATTGGAAGTTTTGCCCGAGTAAACAAATCTCATGATAAAGCCTGTGATTGATGCATGTTTGAAACTGTGCGCAGCTTTCTTTTGACCTCCTTGAGTCCTGGCTTGCGAGCAATCCAGATGCAGTGGCGCTGAAAAGGAATGGAGAATCTGTATTCAGAGAACTGGCTCTCTTCCAAGACTATCATGGATTGCCAGCTTTTAAGAATGTAACTTTCTGTCACTAATAATTAATATTCGTTTGCTAGAAGTTAAGATAACTAAAGTACTAAATTTATGCTGATATATATTGAAGTGTCTGAACTTTATTAACATGATTTGTGTAGGAATTAGTAAAGTTCATGGAAAGAATAAGAGGAAACAAGGTGAATTTTGTTCCGAACAAGCTTGTGCTCACTGCGGGTTCAACTTCAGCTAACGAGACTCTAATGTTTTGTCTTGCTGACCCCGGTGAAGCTTTCCTTCTGCCCACTCCTTACTATCCAGGGTATATATAGACAATTTTTATTATTATTTTATTTTCAGTCCAAAATTGATCCTACCTCTAAAAAATTTTCCAACTTATTACTCAACAAGTTTCATATTTTTTCTTTTAACACAGGTTTGACAGAGATATCAAATGGCGACCCGATGTTGAAATCGTTCCAGTAATTTGCTCAAGTTCAAACGGGTTCAGAATAACCATGTCTGCACTGGAAGAAGCCTATGAACAAGCTCAAAAGCTTAACCTAAAAGTTAAAGGGGTATTGATAACCAATCCTTCAAACCCTTTGGGAACAACCATGACTCGCGAAGAACTAAACCATCTCATTACTTTTTCCGTCGCAAAACAAACTCATATAATCAGCGATGAAATTTATTCAGGCACAGCCTTTGATTCTCCAGACTTTATAAGCGTCACAGAGGCTGTGATGGACCGAAACCTGGAAGACACTGATGTGTGGAGCCGTATTCACATTGTTTACAGTCTCTCAAAGGATCTAGGCCTACCCGGATTCCGTGTTGGCATGATCTACTCCAACAATGAAACAGTTGTTGCTGCGGCAACTAAAATGTCAAGCTTTGGACTTGTTTCTTCACAAACACAATTTCTGCTATCATGCATGCTCTCAGACATTAGATTCACTGACAAATACATGAATGAAAACCAGAAAAGACTCAAGAGGAGAAAGGAAATGCTCGTTTCAGGTCTTAAACTGTCAGGAATCAGGTGCTTGAAGAGTAATGCAGGTTTGTTTTGCTGGGCAGACATGAGGCATCTTTTAGTTTCTAGTACTTTTGAAGCAGAAATGGAACTCTGGAAGAAGATTATTTTCGAAGTTGGTTTGAATATCTCTCCTGGGTCTTCTTGCCACTGTAGTGAACCTGGCTGGTTCAGAATTTGCTTCGCAAATATGACTGAAGAAACACTACAAGTCGCAATGCAACGTATCAAGGCATTCGCACAATCCTTTAATAGCTCTAATAATGAAGCTAATAGTACGTGCTCCCCGCAGCATAGAAGGTCTCTCATCGGCAAATGGGTCTCCAAGTTATCATCCTCCGATTCCGAACCAGATCGTTAATTAACTAGCTAGTTACCCTACTTTCGTTAGATAATTCATCTGTGTTGATTTAAGTTCCTCGCTAGCGTACAGAGCTCACATTTTTTAAGTATTAGTCCACAAAAGTTTCGAGTTCTTCCACAAATAAAGCCTTCTATTGCAAGTTGCAACCATTTCTTGCTGGATGCGTGGTCTTGTTTGGTCCATGCATCCTCAGTGGTGGACCCAATTTTCTGTCAAACAACTCATTGTGTACTGTTGATAGAAAACAATCACAAATTAAGTAGTAGAATTTATATATGTTGAGAATTATAAACGTTTATGTATCGACCCCTATATGTAGTCAAATTAGATAATGCGTTTCACTCAGTTTTGCGCACAAGTAATTAAAGACATTAAAGAAAGCCCTCAATAAGCTTTATATATAATAGTCGCATACAGGTAACAAATCAAACTGTACAAAAAATCAACTTATTTGCCCATAGTTCCTTTTAACAGAAGCAGATGATTTCTTATACTACAACAGTATATTCTCAAGGTGTTTAATTGGGTCATCAATTCCGTGCGCAAATCCACCTGGGCAGACACGGTTTACTAGTGCTGCTTTCCCCCGAAAGATTGGTGTTTTCAGTTGTGGCTTGATAAGTCGGAAATTGCTACCTACCAGCAGTGATTCTATTAGACTATGTTTCCAACAGTTGCAGGCTTGCAGCAAATAATCTCACCTTGCTATCGAGGTACTGCTGAAGACGGAATGGAGAAGTGAGAGCAGAGTCAACGGCCTGCTTCGGCCATGAACAAAATATAGCCCTTTTCTAAGGGTTGTGTAAATTGACTTAATAAAACCAGTGGTTACACAGAGCATTTGCCAAGACCCAACTAGAATATTGGCCTTCTGGTTGCCTTCATCAAATTCATATTTAGAAAGAGTGATGCTATTTGCCCCGTCCTTACCTAAAGGAATCTCACTTTTTTGATATCAAAAAAGAAAAAAATTAAATTAAATCTAAAGTATTTTCTAAAATGGACACACCATATTTGTACCCTGCACTATTTCTTGTTTTTTTTTTTTTCTTTTAAAAGGATTTAAGAGAATAATATAAATTAATTTATAAAAGAAAATATATTAAGTATAAATTATAAAATATTTTTTTATCAAAATTATATTATTGTTTCTTATAAAAATGTAATTTTAGTGAATTTTATTAAAATTTATAATTCATACCTGAATCTAAAAAATGTAAAATTTTGCAGAGGTTAAATAGAAATAATGAGAGTTTTCTAAAAAAAATTTTGGAGCAATTAAAAATAAAAAATTACTTTCAAATTATTTCCGTTTTCTATTTAAGAATTCTATCATAGAATTTCTAGTATTGATGTTTGTAACTTGAAGATTTTAAAACAATCATTCTATAACTCTAAAAATCATGAAATATATTTTCCATCATAATCTATGACATTTATTATAAGTATAATACAAAATTTCAAATTTTTTTGACATGTCTAGAATAATATATTAAACTTTCATGCAGAAATTCGTTGTTTAGGAAATCATATAAATTTTGAAACTCGTCATAATCTTTTATAGAATTTTTTTTTTTTTTATTGTTTCATCTTGTCCGTAATACTTTATAGTTATTTTTTCTATTAATTTTTTTTCCTTGATAAATAATCTTTAAACCATATCAAACTACGGTTAATGTAAGTGGAGTGTAGAAAGAGTTTATAGGAAACAAATCAAATATAAAATTTATTAATATTATATTAAATATTTAGATAATTTATTTTAAGGATAAATTTGTACTGAAGTATTAAAAAGGTGGGAGTCCTTTAAATCCATGGTGCGGGCCAAATAAATCAGCCTTGTTTTGTTAGAATAGGCAAAGTTTAACTCGGGATTGGAAAGAGTTCCTTTGTTCCTTATGGACCATCCGAGGCTCACTCTGCCAGAATAGGCCCAATAAGAAGCCCAATCTTTGGGCCTGTTAGTGTTTGACGGAATTTCCATGAAAAAATTCGTTATTCTAGTTAAAAAAAAACAAAAAAACTGTAATCGCGATCACACCACACACGTCACTCATCACCGACTGAGACAGGTTGGCGGTTCCTTCCTCTAGAATCTGACTTAACTGGACTATTCTGTTCTTGTCTGCCACGTGGCTTTTCGGCAGCTCCCGCCAGGCATCTTGTCCTTCTTAAAATTCAATCTGCCTGTCTCTCCAAATCTTTTTTACACGAGTAACAAAATTACGTGTTGCTTGTAGTAACAACATAAACCTCAACTTTTCTTCTAGGCAATTCGCCCAATTTCTGTTTCAAAAAATAATAATAATAAAAAAATAAAAACAGGAATTGCTAGGTTTCGTTGCGTTGATTTTTGGTTATCACTCCCTTTAAATCAATGCATTTCTTTTATGTGAAGTGGAAGCAAAACCTGGCAATGGGATTTGAGTTGCGAGAAATTCACTATTCGACGTGTCTTTTCACTTCAACATCGCTGAACTTGGATCTTTCTGGTGATTGTTAGTGCCTCTGAAACTGTATAGGTACTATTTTCGTGATCTTGATTTTGATTTGTTTAATAGATTCTTACGCTATGTTAAATCATCATTATGTGTTGTTTTCGTCTCATGGATTCAGTTATTCGTCTAAGGCTCCATTGATTTGATTTTTTTTTTATCTTTTCCTTAAAATTTTATGCGTATACTTTGTTTCCTGAAAAAAAAAGAAAAGAAAGGAAATTCTGTGATTTCTTATAGCAGAGAAGTTAGTGAGAGTTTGAAATTGATAGTAATCTCATTTATAAAATGATGGGAAAGTAGTTATGTTGTTTTAGTTGGTGAGGTTATAGTGACGTTTTTATTAATTAGAAATTGAAAAATTGCAGGTATAGTGGAAGAAGATGAATCTTTCAGCTTTTTTAACTTCTGCGGGAATTAATATAGCCATAACTTTATCTCTGTTCTCGCTGTATTCCATATTGAGGAAACAACCTAGCATGGAAAATGTGTACCTCGCTAGGCTTGCTGCAATGCGTGAAAGACCACGCGATGATCCTTTCAGCTTGGACAGATTTGTGCC